>VMBQ01001994.1:0-28793 GCA_007657795.1 Dreissena rostriformis
GCAAGCCTACCATAATCCTGTACAGGGAACCAGCAAGATACTAACTCCAGACAATGGTCAGCACCCCAGAAGTGCAAGCACTGAGTTAAAATGTTTAACACCTTTCATGCAGGGGATTTTATGATCTATATCAGGAATGACAAAGTAAAGCATCTTTTCATGTTCCATCAGAACCTACCTAAGTGATTTGCTTTAAAACCAATCAATTTATCTCTTGTTGCAATATACCTTGAAACAATAAGATCTTGGCAATCTTTCAATAAATAATGTTCTTTCATCAAAACTTGACCTTTGACATTTATTTTCAGTGCATGTATGTTAAGTGTGCGATGCTCAGAAATCTTGTAAAACGGATTTTACGCAGAGAAGGTTGAAAGTGGCAACAATGTTGTAAGCAGATTAAAACAGTCAAAAATTGAATTTTTTGGGTAAAGCATAATTTCTATCATTTTGCGGTGAAGCTGTCTAACCAAGAATTTTCCAAGTATAAAATAAGCCAATAAAAATGTTCGAGAAATTACCCGACAGTATATCTGAGTAAATAATTATGAAGACTGCATCGGCTTATTTGAGGGATTTCCTTTAAACTTTTTTTTGCACATGTATCTTTGAGGAGAAATATGTAAAATCAGATGTTGGTCAGGCTTATCGTTAAGCGTTGCTTCCGTTTATTGACTGTTTTATTTTCAAGCTTGGAAGACTCTTCATTCATTAAATAAACCTTTTTTCAACTAAATGATGTTATTTTTTTCATTTTCCATTCACATCTTAATTTAGGCGAGGTCCGTGTTTGGAATATCGATCTTTTTGTATTTGATAGGCAATGCTTAATGACATGAATGTCTCGAGTAGGTATATAAAGTGATGTCTAAAATATGAAGTGAGATCTCATGTCAAACTGTCGGCGAATGCAAAATTATTAAAAAAAAGAAAAGAAAATGTAAAAAATTAAGACGTGTGTTCTTCAGAGAAGTTTTAATTAATACAGGTTTTTGGTATACAATAATATATTTGACTCGTATTTATTCTGCGAATATTGACTGATTATGCTAATTACAAATACATTGTTTAGCAGTTTACATAATGGATTAAATCAGTGTTAATAAATGAACTAAAGATGGTATAATATGTAATATTTAAGTTAAAACACGCAATATGCTCGGTNCAATGCTTAATGACATGAATGTCTCGAGTAGGTATATGAAGTGGTGTTCTAAAATATGAAGTGAGATCTCATGTCAAACTGTCGGCGAATATCAAAATTATATAAAAAAAAGAAAAGAAAATGTAAAATATTAAGACGTGTGTGTTCTTCAGAGAAGTTTTAATTAATACAGGTGTTTGGTATACAATAATAAATTTGACTCGTATTTATTCTGTGAATATTGACTGATTGTGATAATTACAAATACATTGTTTAGCAGTTTACATAATGGATTAAATCAATGTTAATAAATGAACCAAAGATGGTATAATATGTAATATTTAAGTTAAAACACGCAATATGCTCGGTTTCGAATCTTATAAATACATGCATGATGCACCCATATATACCTGTAACACTATGCCAGAAGCTAGAGCTTGTTTAGTGATAGGAGTATGTCGTGTGTAATACTGTAGACAATGGAAATGTTCAAAATGTTATCTTAAAGAAGTACAATATTATAATTTGCATATAGGCTGTTGTACAAAACATACAAGGTAAAACAATAAACATGGTGATTATCGCTATGATTTATAGAAAATCATAACTATAATAAATTAAACACTAAAATAATAATTGTAAAACATCTAATGACCCTCTTGTTTATAAGACATGACCAATGCTAGCTCTTGTATACCGTTAAACTTTACGGAGATCCTTGCTTACGCACGCACCATTGTTCACACATGATACAATATCAACAAAACGTATGTTTGTTTGACTGGTTCCAAACAGAATCAATTATCCAGAACGCTGATGAGCAAGCAATATGAAAAGCCAGTCAAAAATCAGGTTTCCGAAATGTTACCTATCGCTAATGACCAGAAAACAGGCTGTACATACAGTGATTGTTTATATAAACATTCATCACATTGCAGAAGAGTGATTATTTTGTAAATGTTCAGATCTCTGGCCTAGTGACTGATAGTTCACACATGGCAGTTATTGCTTTGCAACTTCTCGCAATAAGCACTAGAGGCAAGGTGCAGCCTCTACAGGTTAACACCAAACAATTTCCTTCAATCCAACCCTCTTGTATGACATTGTTATTTCTGCTGTTGTTTGATGTCATAAGGCGTTTCGAGTTTTTTTGCCTCGAACATGTTGAATATTCACTCTTTATGTTAGTTTTTTCAGGTTAATTGACCAATAGAAAGTAGTAGATCAAGGCTTGAGTGTACAAATGGATTGTTTGTTTTTGTATAGGTTAATAAAGGTAAATGATGCAAAATATGATTGTTTAACTGTAAATCCTTGGACAAAAAGTGGATAGATGTCGCTATAAATGTCTGTCTACTGGTTAATTTGCATTAGTCTTATGCCATTTCATGCAATATTATATTCCAATTTAAAATCACTCAAACCAAATGTATAGCTGAAAATAAATGTCATCAATTAACCTGCTGTCTGTACTTGTTTGTGCCATCAAACATTATAATGAACACAATTTTACACAATCATAACGTTTTTATATAAAAAATATGATGAATAATATGCTGTAAATGGAACATTACAATTAGTGTAGGATGCATGTTCATCAAATGGAACATGCACATCATTTCGAAACATACTCTATTTCATGGACACACTATTTTAAAAGGCCAAAGAACAATTCTCTAGTGATTGTTCCAGTCAATAATATCCCCAAGCCATGAACAAGTAGATCGCACTCATTCTCGTGGACTTCTTTATTATTTAATATTTCATTGTACATGGCGCTCTGCAAGACCAATCTTCACGCAGAATCTGCTAATGTTGGAAAGGAAATGTCATTACTCTAACAAATCTAGGGATCTAAATTAAAGAATCCCCACTCAGGACTTTATTATTTAGTTCTCAATAAATCAGACTTCAAGATGATTAATGTTTAATCTATGTTTAAGTCTTTAACCAATGGAATATCCAGCTTAAATGCAACACGTTTTAATATGAGTATATGTGTTATGAAGTGCTTGAAAATAACATCTTTGTGATGATGACCCCCCAGCTAAATGACAAGTGTACACATACGTTGCGGATCACTTGTTAATACCACTATTTTAAATTAAAAAGTCGTCTTTACACCGATCTCTCTGCGTTGTTAATCTCTGGCATACGTCCTTATATTACTTTCCAATGTAATACTATGATTGTGACATCCCCAATGACAGAAACATGGTAATTTGTCCGGAGAAAGCACATACTGAAGCAGTGGTTTCTGTCAAATATTGATGTTAGCCTATTTTATATTTCGTGAATCTACTTTGCTTCTACTATAGCATGCCGGCCATTTCAAACTTTTCAAGACATTGACCTGGAACCCGTAAACCTTGGCAAGGTAATGTAATTGAGAAAAGTGAACAGGATTGTTCTACCTATATGTTTCCTATATGGTTTTCGCAGTTTTATTTTTTAGAGTTTAACATTAGTCTACAGAAAGAAATATGTTGGAATTATGTGCAGTGTTCATGAAAAGAGAGGTTGAGGCATAAATTTGGGCAAACTGTATGAAGTTCCTAGTATTCCCAGGGCTTGAAAAAGCACTTTTAAATCCACTTGTCCGGTCGGGCTAGTGCCCACACATCTCACTTGTCCAGACCTTAACATGTAACTCAATATACTATTTTAGTATTCAGTATTTTTTCAATACATGTATTTGTTAATGTATAGAAACATGCAGGAGAATAAAATGAACAGACGTTATTCCTTAGGTTGTTCCTAAATCTGTCAGTATAACCAACACAAATCAATGGTGCAAAATAACTGATATTGTAAACCCTTAGTTTATTTTATTATATAGCACAATGATGTAACAATTGCTATGGGAGCATAACTAGTTTAACAGCGCATAACAAACATATTCCTTAATTAACAAACATAGCTGACTGGAACTTCTAAATGCATGTCAACTGGTAATCATGTACACAAAACAATTGCTATGGAATCATTAATAGTTAAACAGTCGATTAGTGTGCTTAACACACGTATTCTTTTATACACACACGTAACTGACTAATACTTTGGAGTAGGACAGCGTGTCAACAGTTAATCATGCACAAAGTACAATAGCTATGCGAGCATTACTAGTTAAACAGTCAATTAGTGTGCTTAACAAACGTATTATTCAATACACAAACACAACTTACTGAAACTTTGGAATGGGACAGCGTGTCAACAGTTAATCATGTACAAAGTACAATAGCTATGCGAGCATTAATAGTTAAACAGCCAATTATTGTGCTTAAAACACGTATTCTTTTATACACACACACAAATGACTAAAACTTTGGACTGGGACAGCGTGTCATCAGTTAATCATGTACACAGTACAATAGCTATGCGAGCATTAATAGTAAAAAAGCCAATTAATGTGCTTAACACACGTATTCGTTTATACACACACGTTACTGACTAAAACTTTGGAGTGGGACAGCGTGTCAACAGTTAATCATGTACACAGTACAATAGCTATGCGAGCATGAATAGTTAAACAGCCAATTATTGTGCTTAACACACGTATTATTCAATACACAAACACAACTGACTGAAACTTTGGAGTGGGACAGCGTGTCAACAGTTAATCATGTACAAAGTACAATAGCTATGCGAGCATTAATTGTTAAACCGCCAATTAGTGTGCTTTACACACGTATTCTTTTATACACACACACAACTGACTAAAACTTTGGGGTGGGACAGCGTGTCAACAGTTAATCATGTACAAAGTACAATAGCTATGCGAGCATTAATTGTTAAACGGCCAATTAGTGTGCTTTACACACGTATTCTTTTATACACACACACAACTGACTAAAACTTTGGAGTGTGACAGCGTGTCAACAGTTAATCAGGTACACAGTACAATAGCTATGTGAGCATTAATAGTTAAACAGCCAATTATTGTGCTTAACACACGAATTATTCAATACACAAACACAACTGACTGAAACTTTGGAGTGGGACAGCGTGTCAACAGTTAATCATGTACAAAGTACAATAGCTATGCGAGCATTAATTGTTAAACAGCCAATTAGTGTGCTTTACACACGTATTCTTTTATACACACACACAACTGACTAAAACTTTGGAGTGGGACAGCGTGTCAACAGTTAATCATGTAAAAAGTACAATAGCTATTCGAGCATTAATAGTTAAACGGCCAATTAGTGTGCTTAACAAACGTTTTCTTCAATACACAAACACAACTGACTAAAACTTTGGAGTGGGACAGCGTGTCAACAGATAATCATGTACAAAGTACAATAGCTATGCGAGCATTACTAGTTAAACAGCCAAGTATTGTGCTTAACACACGTATTCTTTTATACACAAACACAACTGACTAAAACTTTGGAGTGGGACAGCGTGTAAACAGATAATCATGTAAAAAAGACTGACGTAAATAAACCACACGGAAGAGCAACATAAATAAATAATTTGGAAACTGGAACATTGTTAAGATTGAACTATTGAATGTATATCAATTGTTAAATGCAATCTGCACTGGTTATATATCAGTTTGTAAACACGGCAAAGTTCATTAATTAAGAAATGGATATTGGTGGTGTCATTCATGTTTTATGAGCCATCACATTATGCTGGTCAAAAATATGAATTTGTCAACATATTCTTCAAATTGAGACTACGACTTCTTAAACATGTAATGGAATGTTAAAAAGCCTAAGCAAAAAAAATAAATACATTATATGGAGTAGCATAATTAAGAGATTCTTTATAATATTATGTACATTTTGAACATCTGAAAAAAAGTTTATATCGATTAGTATAACATGTTATCGAAACTTTATACTTGCATAGAAAAGGTTCCCAGAGTGTTGACAAAACGTTCCACGAACGTTACATTTTTTAAATTCCAAAATATTTAACAAAATGAAACAACCTTTCATTTGAAGATATCTCCACGAAATTAGCAATCTTTTTGTAATTGTCTGATAATAGTGATTTACTAATTTGTATGCAACGTTTCCAGAACATTGTGGCAACATTTCGCAGCATCATTAAAAGAGTACAACCAAACATCTAACGTCATGGTAACGTTATGTACTAGCTCGGTGCATCAGAAGCATCTGAACTTCAAAAGGAATTCTAAGGTTGTCAAAGAGTTATTTTTAAGACAATAATGAAGTTAATATTAGTTTTCTGACTAAGGTAACAATTTGAAACATTCATAAAAATGTTCCTGGTTGTACTCAAAGGCAAAGTACAGTGAACGTATGAATATAAGCTAAGAAAGTGTGAGAGCTTCCAAGTGTTTTCTTGCAATAAAACGAGTGTGTCCAATAAAATGAACATTGTGATGTCTTTGATCATTAGCAACAAGAATACCTAACTACTGTTAAAGGAACACTATTACTCCGATGTTCCTAAATGTATATGGTACAATGAATCAACAATGCTAGATAAATTAAATAGATGCTTCAACGTGTGTTTGTGTTTCAAAGTTTATGAGGTCCTTCCGCGCCTGAAGCTACATTATGTGAGGACCTGTAGTGTGTCCCAGCACGTCTTCCTAATTAACATTAATATACTCACACAAGTGTGGACACATTTTGATTTAAAGCTGCACTTTCCTGCTTTTTGATTTTTTCTTAAAGACATTCAATTTTGGCGTGGTCTTGTTATGTGGGTGGAAGCCGGAGTACCCGGAAGAAACCCCACCTGTCCGGTATGGTGACCACCAACCAAACTCACATGCTTCCAGCAGCAGTGATTGAACTTTGGGTGCCTAAGTGAGATGCACGGGTACAAACCACTGCGCTAACCAGACAGCCACAGATGCGTCAGATACAGTGTAACACCCACTTAACATACTTTGATACGGACAAATCCACAAGTCAGATAAAGATTACTTGCTTCTACCAAATTTCTTCATACATGTAGTATGCTTAATACTATAATTAACACAACAAAAAGCCATACTTTAATGAAGTATATGTATCAACAGTGAAAAACTAACAGTGTAATAATTCTGCTTAAATGGGTTTCAGTCAAAATTCCTTCCTTTAATTATGATCATCTACACATTAAGGTCTTTTAACAATGAACATTTGAGAAAAATCTGCCAAACAGTTAAAGAAGATTTAAAAAGAAAACATTTTGGAGACTACCATCTTAAGTGGGAAAAACAACAAAGGGTCATCATTAAGCTGAAATTGATAACAGCAAACATTCCCTTCTTATCAATCATCTACATATACAGTTAATTCAGCTGAGAAGTTTCAGCAAGATCCACAAAGCATAAGAGAAGTTGATAACACAATATTTTCGGACCATTAATATTACTAAATGGAAAAACAGACAAAGGTCCATAATTCAGCCAAAACAGGTTGCAGCAAAATTTATTCCCTCATAATTATCTAAACATTAAGGACTTTTAGCATTGGAATTTTGAGCAAAACCTGTGAAACATTTAAAGAAAGGTTGAAAACACAATATTTTGGCATTTACTTCTTTAGTGAAAAACATACGATTTAGACAAAGGGCCATAATGCTGCCAAAACTGGTCACAGCAAAAATTATTCCCTTTGTGATCCTCTACAAAGTCATTCAGGTGTAAAAGTTGAAGCGATATCTATCTTTTCATTATAGAGGATTATTGAAGGCTATGTTGCAACATATCTAGTCGTGTTAGAAAGCATCCAAGGAACATTTACTCTGAACTAACTAACAAATACAGCATTTAGTTTCTGATCATGATATTGTCAAAGTTGTCTACATAACCATACAGAAGCAAACTTCCACACCCCATATATATTTGCAAGTGAACTAATAGAAAATGAACTTCACAACTAAAGTTGTGAACACGTATTCCGCATACATCTGTTTAGTATATGGTGGTCTCTCGCAGTTTCCTGGGCTCTCAATATCCTCATACAACATCAAGCCTTCACAAGAAACAAGAGTAAAAACAATCCAGGACCTAGGCCTGTATTTACTAACTAATTCTTAGACTTTAGAACAAAGAATAGACTTCAACTCAATATTTTATTTCAGGGTTTGCATATATATAAGCTTAAATGGTGCTTATTTTTTTAACATATTGTTCTTAACAAATAGGTTTACAATCATTGGTGATAACTGCCATACTAGACTTGACTTTCAAGTAGTTGTAGCAATTTACAGTTTTAAGAATATTCTTAAATTTGAGACTGTATTAGCCTAAGAATTGGTTGTTGAATACGAGCTCTGGAGCCTGATTCTCAGATTCCTGGCATGACGTCTAATATACCGTACTTATACCAGGTGAGTCTAATCAGCTCATAGTTTGTTTAATATTCAATAAACTGCATTCCCTCCTGTGTTTATTAGTTTCCTCCTCTGACACATTCTTGGGCCAGTAATATGTGCCATAACTACCATGGCAGCTTAATTACTGAATAAATACATCTCTAGTGTACCGCATACAAGAATTATTTAGCCACCATCTGACCTGTTATGTCCCTTTCATTAAGGAAATGGTACCTTAACTTTCAATGGCCCTGTTGTAGGCAGGTATTTAATTGTATCCTTAAATACATGTTAATTGAAGTTTGACATTTGGAATGTAGAACTTCAAAATACTTTGCTTTTCTTGTTGTAAAATCAGATAAGACATCTACAAGACCAAGTTTCCCTGGCCACACACTCTGACACCCTTAAGACAAAGTAGCATGAACAATGTCAAATCTATAACACAGTAGACATATGGACACTGTAAGGACAAGCGTTGTTTTGGTTTTGTTTTAGGATACCAAGTTGCTCAGTTTACCAACTCACACTTACTTGGTTAGCGGGTTGACCATAACTGAGTTCACATACTTATGCCACCAACTGACAACTGCCATATTTGAACCAGAGGTAGGGAGAGATTGGACATAACACAGAGTTCATGACTAATTGCTACACATGTTACCATGCCCGGGATCAAACCTGCGATTCTCTGAATGGTAGTCCAGCGCTCTACCAACTGAGCCAGCCGGCCCTGTGTAAACCCAATAAAAACTTCATTTGGTGATCATGCTGAACTATTTCACTTACAGACCACAAAACACTATAGTGTCTTTAATGACTAAAGATTTTGAAATATATATAAAAAAACAATCTTTTGCATTCCTAATCCAACCAGTGTTTTAAAACAAAACTGATAAAATTGAAGATTATACCGCACTGAACAACATACTCAATAACCTAAAAAAATATTATCTGTTTTTGTCCCCATCAGTTCTTCACATTAAAACAGGACTTACAATGTACCTACCAAAACACATTTTGTTTTGCCACTTATACATTCTATTTTTCTTTTCGCCATAAGTTATTCACTATAATAATTATTATCTTTGTCAGAATGATCATGGTTTTTATCTGCCAGTGCATTAAGGTGAGCATCTAATTTAATGCACATAAGGAACATAGTGTGATCTTGTTCTAGGAATGTTGCAAACGATGTATATAACGTACATGGAACAGAAAATAAATTTTAGTTGCTAGGCAGCCATCATGGCTAATGTGCGTGCCAAGCATGTATTTGTGTTCCAATCTAATACTTTACATGTTATTAAAGTTAATAACCCTTCATTAAACTGTCATCATGAACTACATTTAACAAGACTATTGCCAAGCAATGATGTCCTCTACCGGCTCCACCATTGTCAGATATTTTTATTTTTTATATTTTTTATATATATGTGTTGCCATAGCAACCAAATTGTTTGACGTAGGAACAAAATAAAATGACGTGCATAATGTCCATATTGCCATTTGTCCATGTTTCAAGTTTCATTAAAAAATATGAAGAACTTTAAAAGTTATCGCATGATCCAGAAAAGTGTGACAGACTGACAGACATACTGACTGACTGACACACAGACTGACAGACAGAGCGTAAACCATAAGTCCCCTCCGGTGAAACCGGTTGGGGACAATACATTCTTATTCAATAAATACAGAAAGTTAAATTATCAGATATATAAATTTATACTTATGGTTTTGATGTTAACTATTTAAAAATAAATATTAACTTAATTTGACATTGTGTATTTATGACTTAGGAATATGTAATTTTGTATACAAAATGTAAAAAAAAAACAAAAAAAAAACAGTTGCTTTTTATGTATTTACTGCGTACATGGAATTAAAATGCCTTAGCTTTACATACTTTGAAAGTGGTTACTCTTTCCCAAAATGAGATGCTAGCAATATTTAAAAAAAATCAGCTAACACATTTTAATGTTAATATTGAATATATTTCAAAATCAACATTTGGGTTGTGACTCTTGACATTTTGTTAAACAACTGTGTTGGTATTGTAATGGTGGCTTGCATTGTATGGAATTAATTATTTAAATATTGGTACTCATAATGCAAAAAATCTTGAATCCTGGCAGATAACTCAGTTATATTAACCATAAACACCAAAACACCACAAATATCTCAATAAAACAACAACAAAAAAAAAACGATCCAGTAAACCTACAAACTTAATTAATAAATACCACACATGCATACATCACAACTGTCAAATTACATAGAATACTTCAATATTGACATTGACTATCATAAATCGCTCATAAAATAATAATCATTTATAACAAAGGCAAAGAACACTATTTGCCATAATAATACCGACCCCTCAAAAATACACACCCAGTTGCAAATGTCTGAACTGTAAAACCCAATCTATTCATCAATAAAAACTCACCTGAAACTCACCTTTGGATTTGCACATTGACTTGGTGACGGATTTTTGACTTACAATGGTAGTGTTTTAAAAAATCCAGAATACGCTGTTAAGAAACAAGAACACTTTGCAGAGGCAATACAATGCGGTCATAAGTAACAATTGGAACAAATGAGAATAATAAAAAGCTCATAGAATACATGTAGCCATAAAGGGCAAGAATATTCAGATCGATGTTGAGATATTGCTTGGACTCATTTTATGCCAAGGAATTATGTTGTGTATTGATTTTTCAATTTGACATTTCCGTGATAGTATAATTTTATTAAGTTCTATTAAAATGTATTTAAGTTCAAGTCTTAACCGGATTGTTTTTGTGTGTGTTCAAGCAAAAGATCAGAGTCTGTACAGAGAGAACACACAAAAAATGTTCCAGTTAAACCATACTTGTTGGTCTTAATACCACCCTAAATTTTCAGAAACCTCTATCAAATTATTTGTGTGCAACATTATATTATATAAATCAGCGACCCATTTTCAATCACTTTACTCATGTTCATGTCAATATGTCAAATGTTTAACAACCAAAAGAGCGCACACATATGTAACCAATCATAAAAATATAACAAGCATCAGGGGCAATAGTAAAACACTCACTTAGAGACGTTTGTCACAGTTAGCTCTAGCTTCATTTAAGTTTGCATTTACAGGTAGATAACGCCTGATTGTGCGAGATAACTCTGACAGGCAAGATACGATAACTCTGTAATAACTCTTGTATAGAAAAGGAGCAGACCTTACAGCTCAGTATGATTTAGTGCTGCTATAATGATTGCCTGCTAATGCTGGTTCCCAGGGGTGGTTGCAATGATAAGTGGCGATTGTTGGCTTAACATGTGGTAGCACCCAACATTTAATTGCAATATTACATGTTTTATTTTTGGGGGAATCATTATAAGCAACATTCGTTAATTGCTGCTAGACCATTATTACAGCAATTCCATGGCATACATCGCAAATGCGCAGTTACTGAATTCCATTAGGTTCAACACCTTTTTTACATCTTTAAATGCATTTGGGACATACCAAACATAATTAGTTACAGTATGAGTGATATATTCACAAATGATATACATAGAGTTTATGTGTTATTCTTGGTTTTTATAAATTTAATCAACAATTAATATTCTTGCAATATCACAAACATAAATCTACATCAAACTTATGTTATTATTTTAACATTTCATTTGCATTATTTGCTCATATATTTTTTATAAATGTCATATGTTGTGTTTTTTTCAGTTGATTTTTTCATTCAATTTTGCTACTTGGGAAAAAACACTGTAGTAACGCATCCAGCTACAGCAATAATCCACAATCAGTGATTACACTATCTCAGATACCAGTGCTGATCAAATATACAGTTTTTAACTTCCCTAATAGGAAGTAATACACAGTTATACAGTAAACCTAAGGAAATAGGTGTAACAGCATGAATGTTTTTTTTCTTAATTTACGGACTTGTAGCCTGAAGAGGAAAGAAGTAAGTTCCCTCAAGAGAGATTTCTGAATACTAAATATTGCTTGTAATATGTGCCAACGGTCTAAAAATCTATAAGAAATGTTCAATACAGAGTCGTTTCGAGGCAGAACACAAATATGCACATTTCAACTTATTTTCCAGCATTTCCAACTTCTTCACCATTTGAAGTCCATGACTTGCATGGGACATATCTTATCACATTCTAGCAACAGGGAGGGATTAATAAGACAGCTCCTAGGCGGTATACAAGAGCTCTATAAACAATCATTTAGAAATGAATGTTGAACATCTTGCATGATTAAGTACTCCAGTAAGGCAAATACTGCAATCTGTCTGTTTGTTTTGCTCAACATCAAATCACTAAACCAAGTGGATACACTTACCTGTATGGCGTACGTGATGCATGCTACCATTAGAGGAGCTCATACATGTGTTATGTTAAAGTCTAATCAAAATGTATCATATTCTAAATCTACAAGGAGGAGACACTTAGTGTCATTAATTTTTAAGAGGCATATTTCCATTACAAGGGCAAATACCAAACATGAATGTGTTAAGTCTTTTTGTGTAAAGTTAAATGTTTATCATTACTGTTGTTTTTTTGTTCATCTGCAGCAAATGAATGGTTTCGGTGCACATTTGGTTTGTTCAATTTTGTCCATTGATTTATGCTAATTTTATTCATATTTCCCTATGAATATATACTTAATAAAGTGTAAGTTGTTGTTTTTTTGTTTGAAAAACAAATACTTCTTGTTTATTAATGTTCTGATTAAAATATAAATCGCTACGTTTGTTTACATTTTATCAGAATAAGCGACATGCCACACCTACAAAAAAGTAGTTGCAGAATGGGCGGGGCTAAAACTTAGAACGCTACAAAAAATCATTGATTAAACCAAATGTGGGCGGAGTGTTAACACGGATATTGATGGACGGAGCTTAAACGCGTTATCGGATGAGGTATCCGATAACACTTTAAAATATCATGTCCGCGTCTCCAAGGTTAAAATGCATTAGTGGCATAATAAAATGTAATATACAATATACACTGTACACGACGACGATGCATGACGCATACACTGTTACATCAATTGTAACTAGATGTCATGGCCACTAACCGTTTAAAATGCGTTTATGATTCTGGGCGTGACAAAAACTAGGATAGACTAGATAATTAGGCAAACATGAAGCTTGACCAGAATCATATGTGAAGGAAATCCAACATCATTTAAATTTTAAATGCATGATGCGTGTCATTAAATTTAAAAATAGGACAACACTGGCTTTAAAGTGCTCACCTGTGGTCGAGAGGTACAACATTTGTTGTAGACATTACCTCGTGAGCTAGTTTATAACTTGTTATTACCATTTGTAAAACTTGATATATGGTAAAAAAAATTATTTAGACTACCGGTATGTGTAATCATTAATACGTCTTAAATGAAACAGTTAATAAGCTGTGTTTTCTTTTACCTGGTGACCTAGTTTTGAGCCCCTTGACCAGATTGGAATTTGGCCTTAATATGGTCAAGATAAGCAATATGACAAAGTTTAAGTCATTATCGTGGTTTGAAGAGTTTTGACAAGATAAACATTTTGACCAAGATCATCAAGACTGCGNACATTTCAACTTATTTTCCAGCATTTCCAACTTCTTCACCATTTGAAGTCCATGACTTGCATGGGACATATCTTATCACATTCTAGCAACAGGGAGGGATTAATAAGACAGCTCCTAGGCGGTATACAAGAGCTCTATAAACAATCATTTAGAAATGAATGTTGAACATCTTGCATGATTAAGTACTCCAGTAAGGCAAATACTGCAATCTGTCTGTTTGTTTTGCTCAACATCAAATCACTAAACCAAGTGGATACACTTACCTGTATGGCGTACGTGATGCATGCTACCATTAGAGGAGCTCATACATGTGTTATGTTAAAGTCTAATCAAAATGTATCATATTCTAAATCTACAAGGAGGAGACACTTAGTGTCATTAATTTTTAAGAGGCATATTTCCATTACAAGGGCAAATACCAAACATGAATGTGTTAAGTCTTTTTGTGTAAAGTTAAATGTTTATCATTACTGTTGTTTTTTTGTTCATCTGCAGCAAATGAATGGTTTCGGTGCACATTTGGTTTGTTCAATTTTGTCCATTGATTTATGCTAATTTTATTCATATTTCCCTATGAATATATACTTAATAAAGTGTAAGTTGTTGTTTTTTTGTTTGAAAAACAAATACTTCTTGTTTATTAATGTTCTGATTAAAATATAAATCGCTACGTTTGTTTACATTTTATCAGAATAAGCGACATTCCACACCTACAAAAAAGTAGTTGCAGAATGGGCGGGGCTAAAACATAGAACGCTACAAAAAATCATTGATTAAACCAAATGTGGGCGGAGTGTTAAAACGAATATTGATGGGCGGAGCTTAAATGCGTTATCGGATGAGGTATCCGATAACACTTTAAAATATCATGTCCGCGTCTCCAAGGTTAATATGCATAAGTGGCATAATAAAATGTAATATACAATATACACTGCACACGGCGACGATGCATGACGCATACACTGTTACATCAATTGTAACTAGATGGTATGGCCACTAACCGTTTAAAATGCGTTTATGATTCTGGGCGTGACAAAAACTAGGATAGACTAGATAATTAGGCAAACATGAAGCTTGACCAGAATCATATGTGAAGGAAATCCAACATCATTTAAATTTTAAATGCATGATGCGTGTCATTAAATTTAAAAATAGGACAACACTGGCTTTAAAGTGCTCACCTGTGGTCGAGAGGTACAACATTTGTTGTAGACATTACCTCGTGAGCTAGTTTATAACTTGTTATTACCATTTGTAAAACTTGATATATGGTAAAAAAAATTATTTAGACTACCGGTATGTGTAATCATTAATACGTCTTAAATGAAACAGTTAATAAGCTGTGTTTTCTTTTACCTGGTGACCTAGTTTTGAGCCCCTTGACCAGATTGGAATTTGGCCTTAATATGGTCAAGATAAGCAATATGACAAAGTTTAAGTCATTATCGTGGTTTGAAGAGTTTTGACAAGATAAACATTTTGACCAAGATCATCAAGTCTGCGCTAAAGTTGTGGCCTTAAGGCAGGCAATAATCTAAACATTCACGCTAACTAGGATTTTCAAACATCTGACCTGGTGACCTAGACCAAGTGTTGGGGACGTTACAATTTAATATTGGTGTTTCCCGCAATTGCACTGTAACCGTTGTTAAGTGAAAACGTATTAGTGTTATACCAGTGTTGGAGAAGTAACTATTGTCAGTGGCAATGTGTGAGTTTCCAGCATTGTCAAAGTTACGATTGGAAATGGTATGTCACGCTATTATACTACTTTCATTCCCAATAATGCTTTACTTGAATCAGTTTATCTGGCGTTTACGAGGTTTTTCGTCTTAAATAAAGATGACGGCCTTCTGTGATGTGACGTTATCATAGAAAATCACAATTACAGGCTCTACAGTGTCGGAGTTAAGTTATTTGACATGTTATAATAAAACTGAAATTTGTCGAATATTTTATAAGTAATATGACAATAGTTTACTTTTTTAATTGTACATTTCCTTGCCTTTGGGATTGTCTATAATTACGAAATATTATAACATTTATATTGAATCTATGAAATTTTCCAAACGGACATTTATTACAGACTTTCAAGTGATCTTTACTGGAATGTACCACCTTTCACTTTAACAAAGAATTTTTTAGCAATTATGTGATATTATCATTATTCTTATTGTACAGGAATAGTTTTTTTGTTATGTTCGTAACATAGTAAATGGGACATTTAAAGTTCAGACAAAAACTTTATGTATTGAACAAGATATTTGACTACTATAATAATTAAATAGTAAATTAATTAATTTTGGTTGTTCCGATACTAAATTTCGTTGAATTTTGTTGATAAATTATAATCATTGTGTTGATACATTCGAATATACATGTATAAGTTATACTAAAATAGTGGAGTAAACAATTGTGTGGTGCTTAAAATCAAAACTTATGTATGACCGAAATATTACAGTTCTCATATTGATGATCAAAGTATTGGAATTGATATAACAAAAATGTGATTTTGTTGAGTGGTCACAATGTTTAATTTTAGCCATATAAGGTAAACTGACCTGCTCCCTTGTGACAAAATTTTTAAAGGAACCAGAACTGTTTTCTAACTCAGCCGAGTTATCATCAGCACGAAGGTGCACGGTTAGTTTCATGGAGATTGGACACAAAATTTGACCTATTAAGTGTTCACAGTTATTCACGATAGCAATAAAAGAAGTCTTAAATTTGACCTAGTGCCATAGTTTTTTACCACCACACGACCCTGTTTCAAACTCGGCAGAGACATTATCAGTTTTAATTTCTGACCAAGTTTCATTTAATGTTAGGCGATAAATGCGGACTCTGTAGTGTTCACAAAGTTAATGATTACAACAGGAATGCAGGATGGATGACGCAGGACAAACAACGGGCAAAAGATTATCAGAAATGCTCATCATAAGGGTCATAATTCTGCCAAAAGTCTAAACAAAAAATATTACCTTGACAATCATAAATACATTAAGGTCAATCAACTGTAATAGTTTTAGCTGGATCCACCCAGTTATCAAAGAGAAGTTGAAACCACAAGCTTTGTAAGATGGAAAACAGACAAATACCAATAATTCGGCCATAACTCATCACATAAAAAATTACGTTCTTAGGATCATCTACAATAACAAGGTCAACTTTGAAAGTTTGAGTGAGATATACTCAGTATTTAAAGGAGTTTAACACGCAAGCTGAAGGACATACGTACAGATAGACAAGTGCCATGCCTAATGAATCCCACTTTGTTTGAGGATACAAATGTTTAGTGAAGTAACGAGCTTACGACTGACAACAACGCACAACGCTGGACAAAGACTAAAATGTTCTTTATCTGACACAATGAGTACTTTATTTGTGGAAATGTTACACAATTTTTAACAAAGCAATGTCCATGTATTACAGCCTTCATTAGTTGATACCTGGCAAGAAATATTTATTACCAGTCTTATTAGTTATCTTAACATTATCTGGAACAATTTTAGTCAGCATGCAAGTCTCTCTCAGTAACCAGGTTATCTCTCAATGTGTAACAACACAGCTGTAACATTTAGGGGTTCATACATTTTTGTTATCTGCTCAATAAATAACTATTGCAGCTCTCGTGGAATAGGTACAGGTGCCTAATTTATTTGCATTTTTTTGTCATATGAAAATAGAAAACCATGCAAGCATAACAATCGCTAAATTTGTTGCTTTTAAAGATTTAAAACAGGGCATGTGTGCCTTATTTGACATTTTCAGAGGGTTTCATTTTTCACCTGTCAAGTAAATTGCTATGGAGATTGTTTGTTGTGTTCAGTACCCTTTGTAAATGGGAAATTAATAACAAATTTATTAAGCAGGTAAAGGGAAAATCCGGGCTTATTGCACGTTCGTTAGGTTTCATGTTC
The DNA here is from genome assembly GCA_007657795.1 of Dreissena rostriformis. NCBI lineage: Eukaryota > Metazoa > Mollusca > Bivalvia > Myida > Dreissenidae > Dreissena > Dreissena rostriformis. The sequence continues at coordinate 17,947 of VMBQ01001994.1, forward strand.
CTCCCAGATTAGCCTGTGCAGTCTCTCCTATATAAATCCAGTCAATTTAGGCAGAAAGTTTCGTCCCTTATCAGCCTGTGCGGACTGTTCAGGCTAATCTGGGACAAAATTTAACGCACATGCATAACGTCTGGTTTTACAAGAGCGTGGCTAATATTTAATTCCAATTGTCATAATACAATTAAGTATAGCATACTAAATGAAGTGATTTTCATAAGATTTCTCACTCTTTCTACAAACAACACTTTTTTGATCTTGTTACCGCCCAACTGCACTACCAAACCTCAACAACCTGTTCATTTGCTGAAGCTAATTAACTCATGCTTGCTAATTTGCAAGGTACACTAGCGGTAACAACAGTCTGTGTTATAGCTAGTGAAGCCACCAGGAATGTGTGAATGTACATTACATGGTATTAAATAGCTTGAGACTTGTGTTATGAAGACTCACACTTACAAGATAAAAGATCAACAGAATGTTTGCCAGATTTATAGAATCATGCCAAACATGTCTCTGGTTTAATACTCCATAAAGCAGAAATCTCACACAAGAAACATGCTTGTGGGGTTAATAAAGCAACCTTAACTACTAACTGCTATATAATGTGGCACTCAAATGAGGTTTCTTTAGCCCCTGTGCACTCTTTTGTTTATACCACATTTCCAGATGTATAATCTATCCAGAATTGATACATTTTGTTTGTTGACAAATACAATTAAATTGAGCTGCTGTATAACTATAATATAATTAAATGCTCTTAAATTGCAAAACAAAACATTTATAAATCAATAACATTCAATAACTTAATGACAAACATAAAAAATGCCAAAACTATGTGAACAAGACTGGTAAATATCTAAATATCTATCCGGCGCATTCTTGCTGGTCAAATATATCGTATAATACAAGGGATTTACACTATATCCTATAGTGTGATATTCAATGTTATTTTGTCATGGCTAAATTGAAACAGGCACAGCTTGAATTTTTTGAATTTCAATATTTTTTATACGTTCCACCTGAAAGTGCATCCATTATTCTACGAGGATCAAACACAAAGCACACTTTCTACACTGGAATCAGTATTTGTTTTTAATCAAGCAGTTTTATTGGCACTATTATTTGATTTGAAAAGAACACTGTCATCAAATTTAATTTAAAGATATGGGACAACTTTAAAAGAATTTAAATATACATGTTGCTAAGAATAAAAAAGTAACTATGTTTACAATTAAACAACAAATACAATGTGGTTATGATTATCGAATATTTTGTATCAATACAGTTTCTATTCCTCATATTCAAGTTTAGATAGGAATGAAACAAGTTGTTTCAATTTGTACACAACAAAATTCTCTCCAATGTAGTATCTCACGTACACATTTTGAACGTTTTAGTTTAAACTTTTTGAAAAAAAAACAAAACACTATTTACAGTTGAGTAATTAACGCCCAACTGTATACCTGTATAAATATAAGAAACAAGAAGCATATTCGTTGATTTGATATCCCATGCAACTTCTACGGGCAATGTCCATAAGCACTATACACTATAGCTAACAACTTCTACGGCATTGTCCACAAGAACTATACACTATAGCTAACAACTTCTACGGGCAATGTCCATAAGAACTTTACACTATAGCTAACAACTTCTACGGGCAATGTCCATAAGAACTATACACTATAGCTAACAACTTCTACGGGCAATGCCCATAATAACTATACACTATAGCTAACAACTTCTACGGGCAATGTCCATAAGAACTATACACTATAGCTAACAACTTCTAGGGACAATGGCAAATTATGCCCTATGCACTATAGCTAACAGCTTCTAGGGGCAAAGGCCATATGCACTACAGCTAACCACTTTTTGGGACAATGGCCATATGCATCATGCACTGTAGCTAACAACGTCTAGGGGCAATGGCAATAAGTACTATGCAACATAGCTTACAATGTCTAGGGGGAATGACCATATGCATTATGCACTTAAGCTTACAATCTTCAGGGACAATGGCAATATGCACTGTGCACTATAGCTAACAACTTCTGGAGACAATGGACATATGCGCTATAGCTAACAACCTTAAGGGACTCACTATGCCCCAAAGCTAACAACTTCTAGGGGCAATGGACATGTGAACTATGCCACATAGATAACAACTTCTAGGGCCAATTGACATATGTACTATTCCACATAGCTAACAACGTCTAGGGACAATGTCCATATGCACTATGCACTATAACTGAACACTTCTAGGGGCAATGGCCATATGCACTATGCATTATAACTAACAACTTCTTGGGACAATGGCCATACGCAATATGCCCTTTAGCTTACAATTTGCAGGGGAAATTGGAGACTAAAAGTGCATTCCATAAAAATCTACTCAACCAATTAAGCCTGTTAATACAAGCCTAGATGTAGTTAGTATTGTTTTGTTTTCGTAGGCACAAATATTTCTTGCAAGGCTTTCAGTTCCAATATGCTCATTTTTCTTGGCAGAAAGTTGACTTCCTGTCATTCATGAGTGTAGGAAGTGCCAAATGAATACAAGTGGAAAGGTAACTGACCCTTATGTCATGCAAGTCAAGAATGTCTGTGAACCCCTCAAGTAATAATTGCAAACAAATCAATATGCAACTTTACAGAATAATTGAACTTGATGCATTTTAGTAAACTTATAAACTTAAGGTGATGTATACATTTAAACCGCTGTCACACCAGAGGTTTTTACTACATCTACCAGTAAACAGCCTAAGACAAAATAGGGAATGCTGGAAAACGAGAAATTTATCAATTGGCTTACAATACAATAAAAACAAAATTTCAACTTAATGATTTCATAAAATTTTGTTCATGACTGCTTCATCATCTACAAGAATTCTAATTTACAAACCAGTTCATGAACTTGTTTGTGAATTAGACTGTTAATAAAATGTATCATGAAAAAGTTCATGAACTAATACTTCATGAATCAATATGATGCACATATTAATAGTAATAAAAGAATAAACGTCTTTACCCTGACAAAAGAAAACAGTTGCTTCCTTCATACAATAGAGCATTAAAGTAGCCCATTTATTTAATGCTGAGAAAATTTTCTTAATCAACATTTAACGTCTTAAACAACATAAAAGTTTTGTGTGACAATGTTATGTTAAATACAATATTGACGAATTTATATCTGACACCTGGGAAAAAACGTAAAATAAAAGGACATGCAAATATATAAGAACATGGGGAGAACGAATATGACAGATGATGTGTGACAAACAAGCCTCGCTCAAGAAAAATTGTACTTAATGCATGTGCATTAAGCATCGTCCCAAATTAGCCTGTGCAGTCCGCACAGGCTATTCAGGGACGACACTTTCTGCCTGAACATAATTTTGGCTAAGAAGAGTCTTCCTTTAAACCAAAATAGTATACAATTCGAAAGCGTCGTCCCTGATTAGCGGACTTCACATGCTAATCTAGGACAATACCCTTTGTACATGCACTATGCCCCATTTTCCCAGAGCATGGCTGAAAGCAATTTTATATAAAATAAGTACTGTTAGCAGACTGCAATTACTAACTGTGTGAGATAAAACATGTAATAGAACTTAACTGAACTCACCTTTAGTAGCAAACTAAAATACAAGTTTCTTATAAACAACTGTGTGGTCATTTGTGTAAATAACTTTAAAAGCCAAATGTTTAAAATTATGTTACCTTGTTAGCAACCGAAAGTAGTGTTTAATTAAATTAAAACATACACCTGTTAGATTAAAGTATTTGTGAACAAATTCTCCAAACTGTGTGATTTATCAGCGATACTCCTGACAACGTCCCAACAACAAAAATAACTACAATGCCACTACTATACGTTCCTCAACATAACACATTTTAAACATGGTTGATCATGTTAAAAACATGCTCTCGTAAATTTCCATGATCAAACATGATTCATACGCTGCCTTTGTACCATGGCATTGGTTGTTTGATCTTCATCTTAAGACTTTAATTTATTANAAAAAAAAAAAAAAAAAAAAAAAAAAAAAAAAAAAAAAACGTGAAATGAAATTGGATAATTTGGAAGATGATGCTTCAGATGATAATAATAATAATAATGATAATAACAATAAAGAAGCTGATAATGATAATATAATAATGGTCATCATGATGAATTATAACACTATTAATGATGTTGATGATGATAATTATATTTATATTGCAATTTTTATTATTACAAGTTGAAAACTTTAAAACTGTTAACCAGACAGTAGACAAATTGTTTGTCAGAAAAATTGCTGAACAATTACCAAGAATAATTAATATGCCAGTCATCTTATCTTATGAAATTATTGTTTATAAATATCAAGAAACTTTTCAATTAACATACCTGTCGTATTCCATTTTCCCTCCCAGAACAGTTTGAAAATCAATCTGGAATAGTGTAATGAAACCCTTGGATAAACACAACTCCTGAGGATGATGTATGTGTATGTCTATCTTCTTGAACTAATTATATAAACTAAACATTCTATGTTACTGAATTTTATAAATTTATGTTCGTACATTTTTGCAGAATTCTTGATTTGATTTCTCATAAGGTTAATGAATTTATAAAAATGTAAGTTTACTTACCAAATTTTCAAGAACAAGAACAAGAAGTTAAGTTCATAAACTTCAAATTTCATGAACTAAATATTTTATGAACTTAAAAGTTCATGAAAATCATATTCATGAACAGTTAATAAATTGGACAAATAAGTTAATTAAACACTTGTCAGAAACTCCAAAATTGGTTCATGAACAGAACATAAACTCATGAACATTTTTTTTAAAAGGGATGGGCAATCAACCCACCAGAGAACAGTGTTTGACACAATGAGAATCAAAGTACTGTGTAATGGGGACATCAATACATACATGTGAACTTTAAACAAATGGTGTTATTTACGAGCGTGCTTAAAACTTATGTAGTGCAGATGTAGAAAGTTTGCAACTGCATTACTATCCACACCTTTTTATTTGTGTCTCTCTTGATTATTTACTAAACTTTAATTTCAAACCTTTTTCTCAGTGGACATCTTGTCATTTATAAGCTGACTTGACCGATAATTGTTTTATAATTATTTGGCAAATATAGGTATTTATGCACATGTGTTTTTGTGCTTTAAACGATTTACTTAAAATGCTTTAAGACAAACAGAAAGGGAAAGCGATCAAGTTGGTATAATGGTTATTGACATGCTCCATCAAAGGATCGCAGTATTATAGATGCTTAATAAGCCTAATAAGCCGTTGCATGCAAGTCAGCCTAAGTAATCTACCAAGAATCCTCTACAGACACGCCACCTCTGTCATATAATATCAAGTATATCTCAGAAATCTGGCTATAAAATCTTGTGTATGAAGACATTCCATTGTTTTCATTGTTACTTCATGGTTACACAACATCTTGGCAATGGAAGAGCCTTTACATGTCAGCTTCCACTTACATCAATGTCCAGTCTGCTACTTCAGGAACATGTGCCATTACAGAATGATGAAAAACATGTATAGGGTAATATCCTATAAAGCTATAACCAGGTGCATTCAACATGCTGTCAAATAATTGTATACATATAACATCAATTATGCAACTATTAATGGTGGGATGCCGGCAAAAACGATAAAGGAAAAAAATCTAAGATAAACAAAAACAACATGAAAACCATTTTACCTAGTTTCAACAAAAAATAACAGCAAAACAAAAAACAAACTATTATACAGAATATAAATAAAAATTAATTAACATTCAATCTTCGAAATTCCAAATTAAATGGCAGAACATATTCCAAAAGCATGAACTAAATTGGAAAACAACAATTGACACCACACTTAGGAATTTTCAGTACAAATACATAATTAGAAGTATCACAAGGTATACATATTTTTCAAATGCAAATTATCTATTTCTAACTTATGAGACACCTGGGGTGAAAATATCGACACTATGAAACATCTTTTTTGAGAGTTCAAACATATCCAACCTATCTGGAATCAGTGACATCCTTGAGCTTTTCTTTGTGAATGTAAGTTGAGGAATTAACGTAAATCAACAGATGGGAATTATGTTGTGAATTGTATTAATATATGAATATAATATTTCATCTTCAAAATGAAATACAGATGCTAAATGCATAATTTAAATGTTTTAATCATTGTCTGAAACTTAAATTTCAAAGTGAGAAAGAAATAGCCCTTAGTATAAATACATTACATATTTGTTTAACAAAAATGGAATTGCATAACATGTTTATGCAACGCCACTTGTATACTATGCACATTATGCAACCTTTACATTTTTGTTATCTACTTTCTTATAACATTGTTTATATATAGCACATTATGTAACCAAATCGTGTATTTATTGGCTATCTACCTTCTTAAAACGTCATTGTTTATATATTACAAAATACCTGTTCTTGTCATTATTTTAAGTATTTAAGTATTACAGACACAGGTAAAAAAACACACACATTCAAATGCATATATGCAATATATGCTTTACTATTAGTCATTTTTTAACATTTAATTTAACAAGACATTTGTTTTCAGAATTAACAGACGGATGAACAGACACACATATGTCCATGGGGATTCTACTATATCCCCTTTACATCGTTTCTGGGGCATTGCAAGTTACAGAGTAGAAACAAAAACAATACTTTGACCTTGAATTTCAACCTTGACCTTTTACCATGGAGCATGACCTAATGTGTTACAAGTGACATATTTTCTGGTCATAAGAATACACAATCCATTTAATATGCCAATCCTACCTGCCATTTACAAGTTTCAAAGTGAAAACAAACAGTCATAATCTTTGACCTTAAAAAGTGACCTTTAACTTTCATAATTGTATAGATATATAAAGGATCGGACATGAGTTGTCATATCATACCATATTGTCTTAAACGAGTTCAGGAATTGTGTTAGTAAGCGAGCCTTTGGCGAGCTTACTAACGGATTTCCTGGACGAGTTTAAAAAAATATGGTATGATATGACAACGAGTGTAAGATCTTTTTTTATCACATGCTTTTAAACTAAATACAATAGATCTTAATTGACCAAACGAATGCTGATAGATCTTAAAGTTGTTTACTATCGTGACGGCATTTCATGTTGACGACATCATTTTACCAAAATAAAGCTATGCGATTGGTTAGTTATTGATTATGTAGTCAATGAAAACGTTTAAAAATGTTGTATTACACATGTGTAATATAAAAAAATATGTAATGTCTGTATTACATTGAAAACAAGGTATAGCATGTGATAATATATTTTATAGCAATATGGGAGGTTTATTTGATGAATCTTAAATTCATGGGGAATTTTTATTGGAAGATTTATTTTAATACTTAACGGGCATAATACAGTTTCAGATTGAAAATGAAATTACATTACTTTAAACCTTAAATTGTGACCTTGACCATCAACTGTGGAGCATGGGTGTTGTACCTGCTACATTGACTTGTCATGGGGAATTCTTTTATCAAGTTACAATATTGAAATCCTACAAGTATGTCAAAGTTAAACAGCGGACCTACCCAACCATGTCCCCATGGACAGATAGTGTTTACTATTTTCCATCCTCCAGGGGCATAAAAACAAAACAAAGATGCATTGTTTTTTGTTAATCGTTCTAATGAAAAGAAAATCCTGTAAACCCAAAAGGTCAAAATTAGTCCGGCTTTTACTTTACCTTATACCAATACAAGTTTAATGCTCATCCTTCTTAGTTGTTCCAATCTGTGCCCAGAGGTACATAATGCACATTACTGTGTTGCTCTTTGGAAGAAATCATTACCTTTGAGTTATTGCTACGGAACACTGAGAACTGACACATGATTGGCACCCAGACACTAGCGTATTCCTTGGTAAATAACGCATGACATTTATTTTCCATTAAGGATTTTTTCTCAATCCCTTTATATTTATGGTCTTGTTATAATAAAAGTGATAATCCCCTTTCTCAACAGGAGATATTTATGAGTTATTTGAGACTCAAAGGGCAATACTTCTGCATCATAAATCCTGGAACATCTCGCCAAATCTAGTACAACTTTGTCACTGGTTATGGGGATTTTAGTTTTTATAAAGGACATCAAACAGACTTTGAAGCATTAAAAGCAACGGGAAGCGAAGGCATCCATCATCCGCCAGAGAAATAAAAGCAGATATATTTGACAAAAAGGCGAGGAATTAGAGAACCATGTATAAGCAAGTAATGTTCGTACAACATATAAAAGCTGTGCATATATTTTAAACTGAGAGAAAACCAAGAACCTTTTGATGTGATATAGGTCTTAAAACTGTAACTGGACCATGATAAATGTTTGCATAATTGCTTGTTACGTATAATTACCATTCACCTTATATTATTTTACATTTAATAAAGAATGCCAAATGATGAAGCCATGGAAGGTGTTTGTAGAGCATCGTTATTTCCCGTAAGAGTGATATACAACGTGGCATTTCAGCAGACATTTTTTAACTTGCAGACAAGCTTCCCCAGTAGAAAAAAATAATAAATAAAAAATCAACGGGCAAATAAAACAGAAAAAAAACACAACAAAAACACATCCACATCGTTATTTGGAAATAAAGGCATTGCCTTATGTTTCCTTTGATAACAGCAGACAGTTACGATTGTTGTGCATCATCTAAAGCATTTTACAGCAGTATCTGATTGTTAACAAGCAATATCATAGGATTTGAGTGTGAAGTTACCAGTTTTGATCCTTTAATTGCAGGTATTGAAGCAGCATGCATTACGCATATCATGATTGCAACAGGTGACTTAAAACATGCTATTATCAGAGGTCAATCTTTACAGTTAATTCCTGCTAAAACATAAATATTTAAAGCAAAGATATATATATCATATACATTATCTTGAATGCAATAAATACACTGCAAATACAACTAAAAAACATTATTCCTGGTTTCAGCCAATGATTGAGACCAAAACAAAACATGAACATTTCAACAAAACATAATTAGATATTGATCAGAGATGCAGTTTCAAATATAATACTTTATCTTGCATGTTCTGCATATTAGTTCTCTTTGAAACGCTCTCGAGTCCATTTCCTGGGCCTAGAACCAGTACTTGGTGTCTTTGGGGGAGATCTTCAGAACGCTCCCACAGTGCGAATCGAACCCGTGACCTCCCGGTCGCTAGGCGAATACCATGTCCATTACATCACGTTGACGGACTCGAGAGCGTCTACATACGTAGTAAGTACTTTTAATGAAATTGAGCTAAAATAAATAGGTTTAAACTTATGAGCAAACTTGTACGACTTAAGGACCTATCAGAAATGTAGAAGAAGTGCTTGACGTAAGTGTAGTCTTTGCAAACTGTAGTGAGATGAGTTCCTCAATCGTCGGCCACTTACTTTGCACATAGAGAATACTATGTTAGTGTGATTGTGTACTTGAATGTATCAGACAAGTTAAAGAAAGGTTTACATGTACACAGCAAGGCTTGCTGAGCCGTGCAAGCCCTTCTGAGACGAGTCTGATAAATTCACATACACAATTACACTAAACTAGTATTCTATTTATCCCACACTATTTATATTTTTTTATTTTTTTGCGGATACAATCAAAATAGAAGTCTTTAATTGTTAAACACAATAGCGAAACATATCAAATATATGATTCTTACCTTGCGTACAAATATATGAATCTTACCTTGCGTAGTAATATTACATTTGTTTGTGATTTTTCCCATTTACGCCACGCGAAATAGTCCTAAAAGAGCCATGCAAAAACAGAGACACAAGACAAAATACCGCTATATGCCTAAATTCAAATTTAATCAGCAAAACAAATGTTACACATTCAAGTAGAACACAGAAGGTTGTGTTCAAACTTAAATTCGTGTTTCACCAAACAAAATACCAAAAAACAAAAATGGCTGCCATTTTAAACTTCCAAATGACTATTCCGACATCAAGCATAATGCACCATTTATCCCAGCCGATATTGTTCATTTCAGTCAGTTCTACTCACCAAGTTTTGCAATAACCATGTCTATTTTCATCAAGTTTTGTTTGCTTCCATTATGAGTAAACATTCTGCACACGGCATTAAAGATTCAATTGTTCATCGCTTTCCATCTTTTCCATTGTAAAGCATTCGGTGTGAGCGGGCGATTCTTTGTGTATAGACATAATTTGATGAAAAAAAACAAAGGAATGACTTATTCATCAAAGAAATCACCCTTTAAATTAAACATCAATTTCCTTCAAAAACTAAAAGAACAATCATTGACACTGTTCTCAATTCGTCAAAACATTGCGTTATTCATGTAATTTCACATTTTAAAGAAAAATCGAAAATGCAGTCTCTCCAGTTTTATTCAAGTGGCCATATATTCAAACACTTGTATTCACATTTTCTTAATACATCCTAAACACACACAGTCATTATAATTAATGTGACTGCGTTTCATAATGCATAGACATTTGCGCCTTTGACCTTAACCATGCAATTAAATAGTTTAGTATGGCAAGCGCGTACAGTTTCGCGATTTGCATTCACTTAAACGAATAAAAAGAAACGCTGTATCGGATTGATAAAGGCTTTTGCTCTTATACGGTACATTGATTTGAAATGTATATATTCACTTCATGTATAAGCGAAATTTAAAAACAAATAAAATGAGAAGTGAAAGCACAAGTTATATGCACCTAAAGATTCCTTCTTTTAAATCATTTAGGATACAAAAGAGTACAACCCGCCTGAACAGAAAGGATTGTGTAAAGACGGGATAATTTGCTCCGATGCATCG
>VMBQ01001994.1:28815-151263 GCA_007657795.1 Dreissena rostriformis
ATTAACTTGAGTATCCCAATAGGGGAGAGGTTGTTAGACGGCCCGGTTAACTCAAACAGAGTCCCAGACAGGCTGCACAATATCCTCTTCGTTGACATAAGGCGGCAAACAGGTGGCTGTGACATGACCTGCGTATTCTCTTCCAAGGCCCATAGTCAATCATATAAAGCGCTGAACTTCTGAAATGGATGATGTCTTATAAGCAGTGTCATGCAAAAATGAGTCTCATGCCATATGTGGCCATGGTAGCTCCAGACCAGCCTGTGCATCTGCGCAGTCTGGTCAGGAGCTACCCTGTTTGCTACATAGTCACACAATGTTTCATAGTTTATTTGTGGACAGGGTGGCTCCTGACCAGACTGGGATATTGCGCTGGCTGGTCTGGAGCTATGTTGACCGCATTTGGAGTGAGACCCATTTTCGTATGACGCAGCTCATGTAATAGTAGATGTGTATATCAAGGCATGAAATCGGCCACTTACATTGATACATTGCCAGGTGATAAGGCCAGTTGTGGAAAGAGCACTTGCCCTGATAAAAAGGATTGCTAGCTAGTTTTAGGTCCCAGACAGTGGCAACACAATATCCTCTGATACCGTAAGATCGCTATAGGGTTAAGTGGTAGCAGAAAGACAACTCGATGAAGGGTGCACATATACAGAACCCTGCTACACATACACCTTCAAATCCATCATTGAAATAAGGCATTAGGAATAACTGGTAGTGTACACGTGGCTTAACAATAAGCTGTAAACGACCTAAAGGGTTACTTATGGAAGGGGGGGGGGTGCTTTCCCATTCTGAACTAACTGATATGCCATTATGGAGAGTGATGGTCATAATGGAAAGTATCATAGTGCAATTATTAAAATTACACCCGTATGAACTAGGTCCTGCCAAAAATGGGTCTTATGCAATATGAGGCCAGCGTAGCTCCAGACTAGTCCGCCCATCCAAACAGTCTAGTCTGGAGCTAGGCTATCCACTAATGAGACCAAGAAACCGTATGTGACATTTTACGCAGGCTGGGCTAGAGCGTATCTGGCCACATATGGCATAAGTCACATTTATGCGGTCATATGCAAGTAAATGCATTCAAAGCGGACAGACACGAACACTACCTGTCGGTAAAACCACACAATTATTTGGCGCCTCAAACATCGCAACCGCATTTATTTTATCACAAATAATCTATGAATACAATGTGTAAAAATATAGTATTATTAACCAATTCACAAGAACCAAGTTATTGCAGACCACATTCTTTATGAGACAACAATTTTGTGTTATTTATTTATTTTTAAATGTCTGTTATCAAACATCACACTGCATTACCTGAATTAGTGCATCCTGTGTGTGCATTTATCTGCAAGAAGCAATCTAATCATGAACACAAACATCTGTACATTTTTTTGTTCACCTGTGATTAAAAAGGAAAAAGCAATAAATAAAGAAAAATCAGGTTACAATAGTATCTACTAAAATATGTATAGATAGATCTCTGATGTGCACACATATATATAGAAGTTTTTTATGCACTACATTTATCGTATTTATTATTTATCAATTATTTCATATCAATAATAACATTCCCCCAATACAATGAATTTAAATGTCAGTGATTACATATGTTGATTACATAATTGTCATGTGTCAACTATACACAATCTGGACATGGTCACAAAGTGGTCATATGTTCATACTTGATTATGATCTAATAATTTATTCAGGCCTTTCCTGACCATTTTGTAAAAACATTAACTTTCAGAATTGGGATTTTTTTCGCGCGAAAAGCCCACTGATTTGGGAAAACCAAATCTTATATAACTATGTATTATAATTAACATTTGAAGAATAAATTCAAATTAATTATAGTTATAATTTGTTAGATGTAATTAAAATAAAATTGTGACACAATAATCATTATAGTCACACTTCTTTCTAAATTTGTTTTATTTTTATTTTTAAATTTGACACAAACAAATCAAATTGGGATTTGTTTTGTACAAACTCGGTTTGGGAATGGGTCCGTTTAACGGACCCGTAGATACGCCAGGAAAAGGCCTGTTATTAGAAAATCTTTGATAGAAGTAAGTTGACTTTCTTTCTCGCTGAGAGAACAATAGTCTAAATTGCATTGTTTTTCATAAGAAACACTTTGCTGATATACAGTCCAACTTGAGAACATCGGTCAGTCAAGGTAAATGGCCAAAGTGGACGTTGTAGACATGTGACAGCTGTTGTCAGGTGAACACGTTTTAATGGTGGTGAGTTGGTAGTATTGCCAAGTCGTTACCCCACCCAGTCATTTGCACACAGTTTAATGTAAACAAAGGCTCATCGCCGATAGAAAAGTGCAATAACATAAATTATTTCTATTGAATATTTCAAATTAATATATTATAAATTGATACCTATTTTTAAAGTTATGAAATTATCAACACTAAAATAGTTGTGAACCTCTGCATCTCGTTCATTAAGTAAATCTGCCAGTTTGTTTTTACGTTCATTAGAAGATATTTTCAAATATCGGTCGCCGCCTTTCATTGACTTCACGTTAAAAAAGAATTTATTGTAAAATTAAATTGTTAAATAAGAACAGCAAAACAAATAACTGGTTATACTAATCACTTGTGCATTTATGCAATTCTGACTTTTGTTCCAAATCATGGTAAATTAAGGCGTTAGTAACTTTTGTCTGCACGAAAGTTGATCTTACATTTAGGAAAATATGCTATAAAATGGCCACAAGTTCGACCTGGCATCGGCACAAAACATGGATGTGACACCCATGTTTTTTTTAACAGCCCCAAAATCACACAGTCGAAAGGTGCTAAGATAGTGTCAGTCAAAAAAACAGAAGCCGAGAANTATTGGGAATTGACAACATTTTTGCAACAAATGCCACCTTAAGTAAGTTCAAAACTGACCACAAAGCTTCCCCAATTAATATAATAATTATGAGAAAATATTTTATTATTGACATTTGAATCTGTATTTATTTATGATGATTCTGTTGTATTTGTAAGCTGTGACAACTGCGGTCCTTGGCCTCTTCAATGTAACGCTTGCTCATCACCTCCTTACAATATACTACTACACCGCATAAAAGTTGTAAAAAAACAGGTACAAGAACAAAACAAAGAATCCAGTTTATTCCCTCTATATTGTTCGTTGAAGAGGGGGGAGGGGTTATAACAAGAGTAATGTGTGAAAATGTCATACAGTTCTAAGCATATAAATAATAAACCAATAACACTAATAACCCTTATTACTCTAAATTTTCGGACACTCTAAGTTTTCTGAAACCCAAATAGTTTATTTTTGTTGATTCTAAATTTTCGGAAATACTGGTTTTCGTCCATAATTAATGACTATAAATTCTCGGACAGATTATTTTGCAATGCTATTTTACTATAATTCTTCCCGGATGCGCTAATTTGGCGACACTTTGATCAAGCGTTGTTACAACTGAATTAAGGTCAAACAACCGGATCGAATGCTTTAAGGAAATTGACCATTTCATTTTCCTTATTGGTTAAAAAACTATGTATACCGTTAATAGACTATTATATACTTTTCACCCAAAAGCTTAAAGTGAAACATATGTAAAAGCAATTTATGCTATACGGCGTGGTGTTTTACAAGCACGTTCTATTATTCGTTGAAACAATTAACACTATACACGTAGCACACCCGTATCCTATCGTCAATGCAATATTGTAAAAGTGTCTTAATTTTCGAACACCTGTATTTTTTGTCACTACATTTTCGGATACATGTATTTTTTAAAATAGTTTTTGTATCCAATTTTTTAAAATTATTTTTAAGTGTCCGAAAAATTAAAAGAACGGTACGCCCATAATTTAAAATTACATATTTACGTTCTGGACAATAGTTTATTTTAGTTCTTAAACATTTTCATTGGTTAGAATCTTCTTATTAATAGCACGGTGTATCCCATATACTTATGCCCCTACAACATATTAAGTTATAAAGGAAGATATCACAGACACTGATGCATCCACAACATACGCAGTTACAGAGGAGGATAAGTGACATCCAAATTATGCTACTATATTATTATTATATATGGACAAAAAGACAAAGGGCCATAATTCTGTCAAAACTGGTTGCCGGATTTCCATCTCAATGAGCATCTACGCATTAATATGAAGAAGTGAAACTCCAGAAGCTGCAGCAGTATTGCAGTTTTATCATACACACCTCTTAAGATCATTCAGCAGTAAAAATGTAAGTGCAATCAATCAAGTAGTTAAAGACAAGTTGAGTACACAAACATTACGACTGGAAGACATACATTTGTATATAAAGGGGGACAAAAGTGAATGCTTAGTTCATCCCACTTTGTTGGCATACAAAAACAAAATAAATATATAAATACAAATATACTGTTAAAACAAAAGCTGTATTGATCCGTATAAATCTCACAAACAAAAATGTGCATGCAGCATCTGAACTTATTTTCCAATTTCTCTGTTAATGTCTCTGAAAAAAAGTTATCTCTTTTATTATTTTTTTGTTTTTAAAAGACAAGCTCAGAATAAACGTCAAGTTTTCAGGAATCTTGTCAATTGTATCCAAATGTCATCCATAAATCATACATCTACTTGGTAACTTGGGTAATAAAATTGTCTTCTGCTAATAAATCTTTGAATTTTATTAAAGATTAAGTTTCATATTCCTTATGCTCAGGTGCCTATGGTTTTACTGCCATAATCAGGAATCAAGAATCATAAATCTTTCCAGGTAAATAACATAAACTTTGCTGCAGTATCTTTCTCAGTTGTTGTTAATGATTACATAACTGAAATAGTTTCTTGTAGTCTTACACTCCGATAATAAAGACACTTTCTCAGATGTTTCTAAAATGTTCTATGCAAAAATTGGTCATATGAATAGTCTGGTCTGGAGCTACAATGTTCGCTAATGAGACCATGATCATTCCGTTACTTTATAGCAGATAAGGTAGCTCCAGACTAGACTGCGCTTATGGGAAAGCTGGGATGGAACTACTCGGGCTGCATATGGCATAAGACCCATTTTCGCAGGATGCAGGCCATATACAAGTAAAGACATTTAATCCGACCAGACACTAACACTCACTGTTGGTCCAACCAAACAACTATTTGGCTGCCTAGACAATCACTACCACATTTTTTGCCTAACAAAGTATCTATAAATACAATGTGTAAACAAATAGTATTACATACCAATTCCTTACAACCAAGTTATTGCAAAACACATTCTTTGAGAGCCTACCTTATTTTATTTTTATATGTCTGTTATCAAATATCAAACTGCATTGCCTGCAATAATTTATCCTGTGTCTGCCTTTATCTTTGAGGAAGGACCTAATCATGAAAATCATGAAAAATCATGAAACTACTTTAACATATGTACACAAAATGTGCCACCTGTGATAAAAGGAAAAGCAATACATTAGGAAAAGCAGGTTAAAATAGTATTCATGAAAGTAGTTTATGCACTGCCTATACAGTAATTATTATTTATTAATAAATTCACATCAATAATAACCCTGCCCCAATAAAAAGATTGATAATTGTCAGTCTAGGCAGTTAAGCATGTTTGTCTGCATACCTGCAGAGATCTATGTATCAATATTTATATATTTAATAGATCTGTACTATTAAGAACCTCATTTTCTCATCAAAAGCAATATTATATATTAATAAAGTTTTATTCCTTTTAAACTATACAAAAATGTTGCTTAACTAGTAACCAAACTTCACGAAGGCAGTGTCATTATATTAAATTGTCGAGGCTGTGATCCCTGGATTATTGCACTTAATGAAATGACACCATGTTGATAACATAATTGTCATGTGTCATCTTATAATAAGTACCCAACTACACACACTCTGGACATGGTCACAGAGTGGTCACTTGCTTATGATCCAATAACTATCAGACAACGTTTGACAGAAATTAATATACCCATTAAGTTTCATGTTGAAACCATGTTTGTGTGTAAGTATGCATTTTCAAGTTATTAATGTCCCTTATAGAAAAATGTGCATGCACCAAATGATTTTTTTTTATAATTTCTCTGTAAATGTCTCTGAACAATAGTTATCTCATTTAAAATAATTTTGTTTAAAAAAGTATCTGACTACCATATAATAAATGCCAAGTATTCAGTAATCTTGTCAGTTCTATCCAAATGTCATCAATAAATCATATATATACTTGGTAACCTTGGTAATAAAATTGTCTTCTGCTAATAAGATCTTTGAAATTTTCATTTTATTAAGGCTATAGTTACATATTCCTAGTGCTCAGGTGCCTATCGCTTTACTGCCATTATCAGGAATAATAAATCTTTTCGGGTAAATCACATAAAATTTCTAACAGAATACTTTTCAGTTTTTGTTAATGATAACATAATTTAAATATCTGCTGTTAGTTTTGCATTCTGATAATATAGACACTTTCTTAAACATTTCTTAACATGTTCTATAGTTCATGTAGCGCATGTTGTGATTTTAAATAAGTTTGTGTATAATCAGAATATGAACATGATTTTGATTCATACATTTTATAAAAACAGGTCATGATTTTTGTCATTAATTTTTTAACACCAGTTCTTCTAGTGTGGTTTAAGAAAAGAATAACTAACAGTGTCTTAAAGCAGCTTGCATCTAAAAGTGAATCCTAAGGAAAGTAACATTGCATCTTAAGCCGCTAATAAAATGTGTTTTCCCCATGAATGGTCATTAAATCCGCATAGAATATAAGTATGCCCAACCAGCACTGAGTAGAATTATTCTACTTCCATATTTTCCCATATAAAAGATCCGGGAAAGAGTGAAAGGGAGTTAACGATATCATGCTCAGAAAAAATAAAGAATATATGGTGGCATGATGCAATAAGATTAATTTATCAGTGGATGACAATAAATCCTTCACCAGATTGCCACTATTTGGAAGGTCTAAAGATTATAATTATTTGATTGCGTGTGTGGTATTAGTTGATTTGTATGTGTTACCATTTACAATTTTCATGGTCTAATATCTTTACTTTGTTTAATTTTGTACCCAGCAAGTACAACAATTACATTTTTGGACACTGGAAAATTATATATTTCAGTGACATTGATGCTTTTATTAGTATTGTGATGGTGAAGATACTTGCACCATGAGGTCTTTCTAACAGCATTATGCGGCAAACTTAATTTCCCTCTGTGTGTAACTTAGTGAATTACAAAAGTTCAAAAATCATAAACCTAAAAAAAAACGAGGTAGCACTGATATGTACATGATGCACGCCACAAACAGAACAGCTTTCAAAGATGGTTAACAAGTTCAGAAAGTGTATGAATTGTAACATCCGAACTTCTTACTGCCCAGTACAAAACACCAGACCAAAGATGTTTGATATATTCTTTCATATTTTCAAGCAATATGCATTGGGTTGCCCATAGTGCAAGTGTGACAAAGACAGAAAAAATACATCAGAGACTGCTTTTAGAAAGAGGTTTCTGGATGAACAACTTGAGGCAGATGGTGTCAGATTAAAATAAAAGGGCCAAGATGACCCTTTATTGGTTACCCTTGTTATCGAGCTTGTCGAGTTTTGGACCCAGGGACACATCCCCTAAACTACAAACTGCGTCTCAAACACTAATCATCCCCTATGGCATTGGTTTGTTAACAGAATCATGCGTAACATTCTTTAATTGTACCCTCTCAAAACAGCCAAGCAAGTAAAACTTCAAAGAATGAATATTCATGCGAACAACAAACCAAGCGCGTCTGTCCACAAAAAAGAAGCCTTATACCATATATGGATAGGCAGTACATCTTGAGCTTAAACCCTGCAAGGACAGAGCAAACAATGCCACCGCATGGTACCTCCCCCATTGCGGGAGTATGTCCTGTTGGAGATGTGGAGACCAGTTCCACGGAAAACAATACTGAAAAGCATTGTTACCAGCGCCATCAATATGGTCACTATGCTGGGTGTTGCACATCAACAACATTAGAAGAAAACAGAACTACTAAAGATTCTAGGACATGGAATTTAAACAACATCAACAAAACATCAACTGAGTGATGAAAACTAAAAGAACCACTACAAACCACTAAAGACCAGGTGAAAATGACTAAAAATTATCCTTTCATGTACAAATCAAGAACATTATAAGTGTCATTCAGAGCAATGTTTCAGCTATTGAATCACAATTAAAACCAGCAAAACAAACTGAAAAGTCAACAGCAATTTGTAGGACTATGAGTGTTTGAAATGAGGCAAAAGGTGCACATGCAAGAATGTGCAAACCTGAAGGAAAAATAAGAAGCATTAAGAGCTGAGCTACAGAAATCAGGCAATGGAAAATAATGATATATTCTTAGAAAAAGACAAGACAAATCCAAAACAGAGGCCTTAATATGCCATTTGTCTTCCCCGGATGTCAGAGTAGTGTCCATCATCATAATTAAAAGTGAATCATAGCGCACATGAAAAAATATGGAATTTAGCTTTAATAAGCAACGCTTTTCTATGCGTTTCTTTGTGATATAAATTTCATTAACTTCATTAAATGTTATAAGAAAGTATTTATTATAAACAAACATGCATTTACTCAACAATTAAGACTGAGTGTCAGAACTGTGAAATCAAAGGATTATTGCTATTATTGCTTTTAACTTTGTGCTTGAAAATAAACATTTATATAAGACACTTTTGTGCGTCTTCCAAACTACAAACTTTGTCTTAAACACCAATCATCAGCTGCGCCATAATACATGCCACCTCTAAAGGCTCTTGGCCTAATTGTGTTCAAGAGGATTCTTCAAATGTATCACTACATAAGTTTATACAAATCATGTGACACCATGGCCATGACAAATTGTCACACCAGAGGTAAGATTTGAATAAACCAAATATTAAACCTCTAACACTTGCAGTCTCAGAGAAGTTTTTTTATGTAATTTATTATAGACGTATATATAAAACATGTGTTTCTATCTTGTGGCATATTATTTTGCATCCCATAAATAATATATGTTATTGTTTACTTTATTAAAACACACATATTGGCTCAATAAATTGTGACAACTGCAGCATTGTTTCCTCTACAGTGTACCACTCACACAGAACTTCCTAATCCAGCCTACGCAAAACAGCATAAAAGCTTTTCAATATAAGTATATCATAGCCAAGAGACTCCAAGGGCATGACCAGTTTTAAACAATCTTTCTAAACAAACAAGATAATGCGTTCAATATACGCATATGCCCGAGGTGGAGTTATTGTCAGAATTTATGAATTGGCCAATTTGAATATGTATTCAGAAGAAGGTCAGATGTGTGTGCTGAGTTTTTATTTGAAAGCTTTTTAGAAAGCAGTATTTATGGTAAGTGAACATTAAATTTTGTTAAACAAAGAATTTTGACCTTATGAATTAGTCTTTGCTCAAAATTAGGTCAATGTCAAGGTCAAAATGAGGTCGAGTTATGTGCAGGTGTTGAGAGTGTTCCTAGATAACATCCTTGCAAGTATCAAAGCTTTGTATGCAAATGGTATTGGTGTTAAACAAAAAGCGTCATTTTGGGTTAACAAAAAAAAATCATCTTCTTTAATAGCTTAGTCCAAAGTATGTACATGTCAAGATCAAAATGAGGTCACGTGATGCAAGTATGTCTGTAGTGTTCAAAGACATCATCCATGCAAAAACAATCTGTTTAGCGAGCCATATTGACGTAAGACAATACATGTGATTTTGGGTTAACCAAGAATTTGGACTTTCTGAAGTAGGTCCAAGTCCAAAAATTGGTAAATGTCAAGATGATGTCAGATGAGGTGGTTTTATAAAAAATATTCATATATAACATCCATGCAAGTATCAAAGCATTGTAGCAAGCAGTATTGATGTTAGGCGAAATGTATAGTTTTGTGTTACAATTTGGACCCTCATAATAAATAAAAAAGTAGGTCAATATCAAGGTCAAGATGAGGTAAATTGATGTCTGGATGTTTATTACTTTCAAAGACATCATCGATACAAATATTAAAGCTTTTTAAAAAGCGGTATGGATGTAGTAAAAATTGTCATTTTGGTTTGTGACAAATTTTGAATTTCTGAATAAGTACGAAATTATGTCGATGTCAAGGTCATAATGAGGTGAGGTGAAGTGGTTGTGTTGACAGTATACAAAAACTTCATCCTTGTGAATATCAAAGCTATGTAGGATGCATTACTGATATAAGACAAAATGTGTCATGGTAGACGTTCGACAGACGCACGGGCGGCGTGCGGGCGGGTTGGCGGGCGGGCGGACCGGAAGGAAGGCAGGCAGACAAAGGGACGGACAGACGGATGGACAGACGGACAGATGGACAGAATGACAGACAGAAAATCGGACAGACAGACGGACATAATGACAGACAGAAAACCGGACACGCCAATCGCTATATGCCTTAGCATCAGTAGATACTGGGAGCATAAAAAAGGTATTTTGATAGTGTCCTATATCAGATATGAAGAATGCAGTTACTGAGGAGTTTTTTAAGTTTTCACTTTCGTTTTAACTTTTTCTAGCCTCTGAGTAAGCTACATATTGAACAGACTAAATGTATTTGTACACTATTGAAATAGGCATGCAAGAGCATCACTCGCAGGCTATGGCAAATCTTTAAACAAGTCCATTTCAGTCATGCATGTTACAGGTCTCTGATGACAATGTTAACATTGGTACATGAAATGGACATGCTGTCCGCTCACAACTCACGGGAGACAAGCAAGTTAAGTCAATCCATTGATCAACTGGATACTAATTTTACCGACAAGGCAGATTTCATACAGGGCTTTCATGTTTAGGTTGTTTTACAAACTCTGTCTAAAACAAAGTGAGCAATGGAATTGCAGGGTATAATATTCGCAATAACAGCTCATTCCAAAGCCTCTATAATGCCTCTGTATAGGTTGAAAAGTACTTTTTATTTCCACCACAAAGGTACAATGATCAATCCAAGCCTGTATGTAATATGGTATCAAACAAAGCAAGGTGAGCAAAACACATTAACATGCGCGCACAGCACAATGCCTGTCTTTCATTTCACATGAACGTGAAGTGATTGGCTTTCCTTGAAAGATCTATTACAGACACCATTACGCATATAGGATTCCAAAAACAAAATTCCTGCTAATTGGAAAACCACTCAATTTTTCGAACTGCAATTACATATTATACATATANGCCAATAAAGAAGCCCGAAATGGGGTTCATAAAACATGGTCGTTTTCATGATTACATATCAAGTATTTTTCAGAGGTTTTTTAAATGGTGGAATAAACGAAAATAACGCTTCATAAAATTTATTTAATTGTACAACAAATAGACTTAATCATTATCAAACAGTTAATATTAAAAAATTGTAAGTTATCAAAAGATTAAATAATACACAGAGACAGTAAGTGAGACTGCGGCAAAATAATGTATCATGATATTTTGAAGACGTAAAGAAAGATATTATGTTATATTAAACACAAATACATGTTTTTGAATATCGCTAGGTGTCTTAGAAAAGGTTTATTCAGTCTACGACTGCTTTATTATACAGACAGCTGAGAGTGTAACTAACACGTTCTGGGTCCTGATTTAGATTGTTATCTTCCAAAAAGTGGGAATTTCCATTGTTTAAGTAACTGTCTACATCATTTAGGGGGAAATATTCTGTCAAAATGCCCCTTTAATCAAACTGAAAGCCCATTCTGAGACCAATTAATTACCTTTTACACCAGCTATCAAGTTTGGTCAGGTGATACTAGTACAAAGTGTTCATTGTTTAGAATGTCCTTGACTACATATGCTGCTGTCAAAAGCCTGTGTGTTTTATTTGTTGTTAGAATGTCATTGTTGTAACATTACTCTGGTGTGATCGTACATGATGACAGTCAAATACTATAATGCTGGAATTCAATGACCTAAGTGACATTACACTGAAATGTGGGAGAATGTTAACAAGTTGGAAAACCATTGCTTTCAAGCATTTGATGGTGTTCAAATCAATTATGTGGAAAGGCTACAACCAACAAGGTTTATATCACGCTTTGACAACAATACCATTTGTAATGTAATTGTTCACTATTTCAGTCCACACAGCTTAAAATTTACGTATTCATATACTGAGGTGCCATCTGTGCGTTTCTTTTTCGATACAGATGTAGCTGATTTTATTCCCGACCCGATAAGCATGTACAAATTAAAAAGCACTTATAATTAATAATTACTAATTAGGACACAATTTTGTACTATCGCCCGTATTAATGGGACTTGTTCACAGATTTTGGCATGTTTTGAAGTTTGTCATTTTTTTTTTAAACTGATAAATTTAAACATCGGAACTAAAAAGCTCCAGCATAAAACAAGAAGAAAAAGTAAAGAAAGAAATAAAGTTATCCATACCGTGACTCAAACCACTAACCCTTACTTGGAGTAAATATCTAGCAATCCTTGTATGTCACAAAATATAAGGATGCCAACAGAACTATCCTAATTATTCAATCGTTTCGCATTTGTAACGCATATAATTTTCAGGTTTTAAAATCGTCAAAAGATGCATATAATGGATTTTTTTAGAGCATGATAAATGTTCGGTATTGATGTTTCCTTGCAAATTATAATAATTTCAACGACAATTTGCAGATCTGAAACATTTTTGTTTATTTTATCAATTTATCAAAACGTGAACAAGCCCTTTAATGTTAAGATTGGACATTCAAAATACTACAACAAAAATATGAATGCTTTGATTACACTATCAATATTCCAAAAGCCTGTTAACGGTATGTACTTATTATCAACATTTGAAAACACTACACGATCAAAGAAAGCCAAGTACTTTCAAAAACTGACTGCATAAGTACCAGTTTTATTTGAATTCAGACATTTGCATTTTTGCTGTCATAAACAGCTGGAAACACCCAGCTTAAAAGAGGTTTCAATAAGATATTAATCAGGATACAATAAACTTGTAGTATAATTGGATGATGCCGTCTATAATAATATTTTTTGTAGATGGAATCATTTAGCAGAGTAAACGAACAAACATCGAGTACGTTTGTTCATCAATTGTGTCGCGTTCTGAGAAAACTGGGCATGTGCGTAAAGTGTCGTCCCAGATTAGCCTGTGCAGTCCGCACAGGCTAATCAGGGACAACACTTTCCGCTTTTATCATATTTTTCGTTTAAATGAAGCCTCTTCTTAGCAAAAATCAAATTTGGCTGAAAGTGTCGTCCCTGATGAGCCTGTGCGGACTGCACAGGCTAATCTGGGACGACACTTTACGCACATTCATTATGCCCAGTTTTCTCAGAACACGACTCAATTAAGTGGTATCCAGGTACATAAGCGAGGATATCTGATTGCAACAGTTATATTCAAAGTCATGCACTTAAGAAATAAATGACATTATGAGAAAATGACATTAACAACAGTGAACACTTGGTATTTGTTGACACTGCAAACATCAATAATATTTTTTTTCTTATAATGGTTATAAAATCTGTGAAGTGTCAAAAAGTCATTTATTCATCAGATAGTGTCTTACAATTGTCATTTAAATATGAAATGGAGAGTACAATAATCAGATTACTATTGCCAGGTAAAGTTTTGCCTCACCAACTAAGCAGAATATTACTTAAATATGAGCCTCGCTCTGTGAAAATGGGGTTTAATGCATGTGCGTAAAGTGTCTTCCCATGTTAGCCTCTGCAGCTCGTACAGATAAATTAGGGACGACACTTTCCCCTGTTATCACATTTTTTGTTTGAAGGAAGACTCTTCTTCACGAAAATCCATTTTAGGTGGAAAGTGTCTTCCCTGGTTAGCCTGTGCAGACTGCACTGGCAAATCTAAGACGACACTTTACATGCATTAAACCACCTTTGCACAGAGCGAGGCTCATATGTATTTCGTCCCATAACATCTGATTAGTTGTGTACTTCACTCAGCCTTATTAATTTTAGATTGTTTTGTTTGTTTATTTAAATTTGTTTGGTGTTTTCAACAGTATTTCAGTTACATCACACGAGTCAGTTAATCTACTTATTTTTTCATAGGTTTAGTGCCAATAACTTACATTTTACTGCTCCATTTAAAACAGACACTGAGGGAGAATAATCATGACCAATCACCATACGTACAGGTTATGTTCCCGGACCAGGAAGGGAACACACGCTCCTTTAGTTTGTATCCAAATGCTTAACCACTGTACACTGTACTCAGGACTATGGAACCTGTTGACTATTGATATATTGGCTGTTTCATTAAAATGATGTGTGTTTTAATCATAAGATATTTGCTTATAAAAGTATGCTTTGTGCTTGCCATAGTATGATGTGTGTTTGTTTTGGTATGTTGTATGTTTGTTTTGGTATGCTGTGTGTTTGTGATGATATGCTTTATGTTTGCCACAGTCTGCTGTGTTTGTCATGGTATGCTTAGTGTTTGTCATGTTATGCTGTGTGTTTGTTGTACTATCATGCAGGCTTATCTAACATGATGTCCTTTTCATTCGCTATATTGTAAGTTGTCGATGACAATTTGTGTCAATTCACACATATACTCTAGTTTGACAAGGACAAGATACAAATGTAACTTCTATAATGAAACCAATTAAACCGAGCTCAATGTCAATTTTGTTCAATCATCATGGTGTTATATTTCGAAGCCGATCATGACATACAAAACACATGACAAATATGCTGTTTGATGTAAAATTTCAAATGATTCAGCTGATTCGTGAACTATTATATGCAAATTATACCAACATAATGTAACTTGTAAGTTAATGATTAATTAGTCTACATTACTTCACTGTTGATGTTAATACATGTGCAATCTCATGAAAGAAATTTATGATCAATTAATAACTTGTCTTTGCCTTTATTTTGTTGTAAATTTAATTTCTCACTTGTGCTGAAAATGTTTTAACTCAGTAACAAAAAGTCAATTTAAGTCTTAAGTGGTCTTTTGCAAATTAAAGAAGTTAATTGTTAAAATATACAGAAGTGAAACTGCAGTTGCTCCAGCAGTATTGCATTCCAATTATCAAAAATAATAAAAATAACAATACCACTACCGGCCTCCGAATATAACAGATTTGATAAAACCTGGTTTTCTGCCTTTTCAATGTTTCTTGTAATTTATGTATTATGAAGCTTTCACAATTGTTTTTCTAGACAGTCTATAAGGTCACCAATGTCATGAATAGAGCCGTTGTCTGACAAGTAATTAATTTATCATTACTTCTTTTATGACATGTCCATGCACATGTATTAACATCAGTGAAGTAATGTAGACTAGTTAATCAATAACTTACAAGTTACATTATGTTTGTATATTTTGAATATAATAGTTCACGAAATCAGGTGAATCATTTGAAATTTCACATTAGACAGCATATTTTTCATTTGTTTTATTTGTCATGATCGGCTTCGAAATATAACACCATGATTATTGAACAGAATTTTAATAGTATTTGACATTTGACTCTCTTTAATTGGTTTCATTACAGAAGTTACCTTGTCCTTGTTAAACTAGAACATATTTGTGAATTGACACTACTTGTCATGAAAATTATCATCAAAGCTCCAACTAGAGGTTAATACACATATAAAAATAGACAAAAATTGATATGTTCAAAATTCATTCCACAGTGTGTGTGTCCTCACATTATGCTGCCTCTCGCCCATATGGATCTCATAAACTTCAAAACACGTAACTTATAGATCATTGAAATTATAAATCAAAAATGTGAAAAACTATGACAACAGTTCTGGTGCATACAATAAAGTTGGTTACAACTGTCACAATTGAAAACTTACGTGTTTACTGTGTTTAATTGTTAACAAAACCTATAAGCAGTACACACGAAAGGTCATTGTTTCCTCCAACATAATCTGTGTGGCTGTTTATCTAAAAACAAGAACAGAAACGCATTAATTTAAAAATAAAAAATCATCAAACCAATAAACTAATTTGATATAATAAACACTAGTCCAGTATTAAATAAAAAGAAACACGTAGCTTAGTTTCCGTTTTGTCAACATAAATATTATAATTTATGCCACTGTTACTTTGTTTTTGAGATGTTAGGACAAATTATTTAACTTTATTTCCTTTGTTCTGAAACGGACATTCTAAATAATATGGATAATAATAACAAAAATAGAG
Organism: Dreissena rostriformis; assembly: GCA_007657795.1. NCBI lineage: Eukaryota > Metazoa > Mollusca > Bivalvia > Myida > Dreissenidae > Dreissena > Dreissena rostriformis. The sequence continues at coordinate 45,041 of VMBQ01001994.1, forward strand.
ATTGTTAAATTTCTTAAAGGAAGTACATTCAATCTTAGTGATATGTTATAAATACAGATAACATGTTGATGAAAACAAACTTGAATTAAAGTTCAGAAGAAGTGGAACCCAAAATCAACAAAACTATGTACAAATGTAAATAATTTTAATTAAAATTGATATTGAAGTTTTACCCGTTATTATCCTCGTAAAAGTACACCAACACCCTTTTATTTGTTTTCTCACAGTGAGCCGCATTTATTATATCAATGGCAATTACCCACACAAGATGCTATGACGTCAGAGGTCTGAGTCAACAAGGTGTATCCAGTTGAGTGTTAACTTTTCGCACCTTAAAAACCGCCTATTGACCCTATTAACACAGGTGAAAAATGGTGTTCAATGTGAAATAAAATTGTTACTGGCCGCTTACAGCAGGTGTCCGTTATAGCCAGGTGTATTGAAGACTAATTTTCCTCAGTATAACATCTTCTTTTCATATTGCTTGCTTTTAGTCAGTTTTTTTAAATTATTTTTTTTAGTTGATATTAAAAGAAGAAAACAAAAAACAGTAAACCTAATGAATCATTTGATACAACTTATTGCTATTACAAGTAAGTAAACACGTGGTCACTAAAATAATAATATTCAATAATTTTGTAGATTTTTGTAATTCCTGGTTTAGCTCTTCCATCTTCACATCATGCTTCAGCCTGTTTTTGGTGCTGAATGATAATCAAGGCAATGTTACAGTCAACATTGCCCGAAAATTTGATAAAATCCCGTATGACAAACATTATCCATTAACATGTATGTGCACAAACATGGTTGCTGATGGAACTGAATATACTTTACTGGAAAATCCACTTATCCTTACATAAACACAATTTGTTAGTTTGTATGCACTTGATTGATGATGTTTTACATTCAGACAAGAGTGTTCTCTGTTATAGTATTCTTGTGAGTATTATTCTGTTTTTTGCTTCATGCTTGTACTAAATTATGTAAAACTTAATGGCTACAATCATTACATTCATTAGAACAAGACACGATTTGCAACACCTGGGACTGCATAACAATAAGCCAGCACTATAGCCCATTTATTATTTACCAGTTTACTCAAAGTTACCTTTAGTGTTTTTTTTGTTCTGGAGACAGAGCATGCTTTGACGGTTCTCTTGAAGTTGAACATGCAATGTAAGCATTTGGTATGTCTCCTATGGTATGTGGGCACAAAGCTTCTTAGGGTAAACTATAAAAAAAATCTTAAAATTTGCATATTTGTAATTCTCTGGATTGAAATAGTGGTTAAATTTCATAGTTAAATGTACAAAACCGATAAATAAGAAACATATCAATGCCATGAAACCATTTTTTTTTCAAGTTTTAGTTATACATTTATGTGAAATAATTGTTCAATCTATGCTAGGTCTACTTGTAAGTTAGTAACAGACTACATATCCGTGCAATACCGTCATCAAAACTCAATAAACAGTATTTATAATAACAGTTACCTTGACCCAACTGGTCCTTAATGGAATTCCAATCTAGTTATACATGTAAACTACACACACACACACACAACATTTCAGCACAATATCTCCATCCAAACTAAAGTTATATATTTTTATTTTTTTTTATTTTTTTTAAGTAACAATGACCCTGACTTTACCGGAATGACTCCAAATGCAATCCAAAGCTAGGTCTGCATGTAAGCTACCTTAAAATCAAAATTTGAATTCAATTACTCCATCCTACTTTGAGTTATTGAGTGGAAATATTTGTTCCATTAAAATAAATATTGACCTTGAACCAACTTAGCCCAAAACACAATGCCAAGTTAGGTCTTGATGCAAGCTTGCTATATCCAAAGTTTCATAACGATTGGTCAATGTAAACTTAAGTTGTAAACTTAATTGTGCAATCACAATTTATATCTTTATTTTCTTATATTTTGAAAAGTGTCATTAATGTTCACTAACAAATCTATAATGTTTTCAAAAAACTTATTAGAATAGTAAGAATAGCAAGAACACAGTTATATGAAACATATTGCCTTCCCTGGGATTCTAACCGAGGACGTCTGGAAGAAAATGCGTGTGTGCTACCACTGCGCCATGCAGGCTTAAATACTTTTTAGGGACATATCAACTCTATGTGAGTACTACATGTAGTTTCCAAATTATCGAGGAAATGCATTGCAAACTCTTTATTTTTTAACGATTTTGAATGATGATTCAACATTAATTAACCTAAAATTAAAAACCAAATCTCAATAAAGAGTATTATTTTGCTTGTTTAATTTATATTATCCACACATCCTTTTGAAATGTATGACAATTTTTAAAACAAATCAAATAGTACCAGGTGATGTCTTTCTTCCAGTGAGTAGTCAGTATTTGCTTGTTATTAAATTTCAAAATGTGACAATATATAACAAACCAATTACATAAATTGAAACGTTTCTAGTTTTTGACCACTGTTTTTAAACATCAAATCAATACGAAATTGCCAATTGTAGCAAAATACACCCAATTGAAAGGTCTGAAAACATTGATCTGACAATGATGTATTAATTTGTTGTACAAATGATGGCACAACAAATAATGGATACAACCAGAAACATGACAATGCCATGAAACCAGGTTTTCATCGTATAACATCTTACTCTAATTTTAGTAAACTAACTCATGTGCAATCTCAAGTTAGGTATGCAAGTCATCTATCTACGTACAAAGTTCCAAAATAATATGTCCACCCAAACGTAAGTTATTGAGCATTAACTCTTTATTTTTTATTTTATAGCAACAGTGACCTTACTCCAGCTGACCCAAAATGCTATCACAAGCTATGTCTACATGAACGCAACCTACAGACAAAAGTCATTGAAATACCTCCATCCAAACTAAAGTTATTGCACATAAAATGTTTTCTTATTTTTTAGTAAAAGTGACCATGACCTTAACCTGACTTGCAATGTCAAGATGTCCTTTCAAACTAAAGTTAGTGATTAAGAATTTTGTTTTATTTTAGTAACAATGGCCTTGAGATTGATCCAGCTAGCTCCAAGCACAATCCCAAGCTAAGTCTCAGTGTCAGTGTAAGCTACCTAAACACATGATTTGAATGTAATACCTGCATTTAAAATTAAAATAGCCACTGTTCCAAACAAAATCCAGATGAATTTTTATTTGGATTTTACAAACCTTTCAAAAGCTTTATCGTTGCATTTAGTAGACAATTAATTGCAATAACAAAACCATCCCTCATGTTGCTGTTTTTAAAAAAAATAATTTAAGTTCTTTTAGACAATATTAAACTCTATATATTAATCTAAAATACTACGAGACAACAGCAACAAGTTATTGGGTTGTTGAATACTATGTTGTTTTCACCCCCACCCCCCAATTCATGATGTATAATGCTGCTTGCGATTTGCATACAAAGCTACAAAGAATTCAAACACAATCATGCCAAATGCTACAATCCAAGACACACGCAGAGTGAAATATATTTATATAGCATACGGGTCACTTTGAAGCAACTGCAAGTTTCAACACACTAAAAGACTGTTATGGAAGGTAAGCAATAGAAGGAACATTGTTAATATTTTTGATAATAGTTGTATTATACGTTTATGGTATATTCATTCACAATTATATCCACTTCAGTATTGGATGTTGTCTTAATATTATAAAGTATTAAGATGTAACAAGAATAAGAGTGTCATGACTCATTTCTGACTATGCTATTTGGCTATTTGATATAATGCCTAAAACCATCATTTCTGTTAAAGTAGCTATAACATGCCTCTTTTCTAAAGCGATATAAATGTAACTTAATTAGTCGATTATTTCTCTAAAAAGGCCCACTAAAGTGCATCAGTTTTAAGTGATATAACTCAGCTCATCATATCTCTAAACAGTAACACTACAGTGGAGCTTGACTTAAACAATTTCAAGATTTTCCTACAGGGAAGAGAGAAACAGTCAATTTTTAACAAAATATAACCATCCTCCCCACAAAGTGTGTGCATACCTTCAGTGCTTTTTATCATTTTAAACAATCATATTACAGACAGTGCAATTTGTACTTTTTTTAGGAATCCTAAAACCGAGTAACACAAACACTACTCATAATAACTCCTACTACTGCTTCAACAGTTACTGGAGTCCATTGTCGAATGACTGAATCCATTAAGCTATATAACCTAATAAGTCGATTATTTCTCTGAAAAGTCCCGCTAAAGTGCCTCAGTTCTAAAGTGATATAACTCAGCTCAGCATATCTCAAAAAAGTTACACTACAGTGGAGCTTGGCTTTAACAATTTCAAGATTTTCCTGCAGAGAGGAACAGTCGATGTTACAACAAAATATAATGTTAAGTAACCATCATCCCAAAAAGTTAGACGGAATCCGTGCGCTTCACTAAACAGACGTCGTTCGAGAAAAATTGAGGAAAATAATGAATAAACTTCATAAACATGTTATATTTACCTGAATGGCAACCTACGGACGTTATCCTGTGCATCCACCCTAAAAAAACACGACGATGTTTCAACACACTAATCTCCTTGACATTATGTTTTAAAATTTGAAACGGTGTATTTTGTGACGAATATTTTACACCGTCATCGACTTATTAGGCTACATCGAATAACCCGATGTGCAAAATATTGGTGTACTGCGACCTAAACAACAACGACAATTTTAAGTCGTCAACAAAATAATAGTTTCCAATATGGTGGATAGAGCGTACGAAAGAAGAACGAAGTCAATAAAAAGCAATTATTTCTTGCTTTAATCAAATTTTTCGTACCATTTGGATGAGTTTGTGGTTTAGACAGGAAAACTTTGATAAGATCTTGCAGTTTCAGTGTTCCTTAACCCTTGCATTGTTGATTAAATTGTGCACCCATGTTTACGAAGGGGTGCATATGGACTCCCAGAGCCGTCATAGCAAAAATTATCATAGGCTCTGGGAGTCCGTTTATATGGACTACCCAAAAAGTGTGTGGTATAAAGCATACCTTCAGTGCTGTTTTTCATTTTAAGCAATCATATAACAGACAGTGTTATTTGTACTATTTTGTGTAGGAATCCTAAAACCGAGTTACACAAACACTACTCATTATAATTCCTACTACTGCTTCAACAGTTACTGAAGCCCATTGCCGAATGACTGAATCCATTTCTTTGTATAAAAGATCTTCTACAGTAGATCTACATGCAATATGAAAGTTTATTTTAACAAACGCAAGATTGTCCTTTGCAAATGAGTTTGTTTTGATTTTATTTAAAAAGTCCTGAAATTTCCAGATTCCAGAGATACATCGTTATTTCCCTTGCAACACAATTGACATTAATTTAGTTTCTTTAAGTGCCAACAGTCTTTCCATGCTATCAACATTTTGATTTTCTTTTCACAGTTTTTGGATTCAATGACAAACCGGATTGCACCTTCTCTTGAACTTGCCTACCATACACCTGTACAGAGCACCAGCAAGATAATATCTCCAGGAAATGGTCAGCACCCCAGAGGTGACAACACTACTGGAAATACTGAGTTAAAATGTTCAACACCTGTAATGCAGGGGATTTCATGATCAGGAATGACAAAGTTAAGCACCATTGCATGTTCCATCAGCACCCGCCTGAGTAATTTGCATCAAAACCAATCAAGTTATCTCTTGGTGAAGTATACCTTGAAAATATGAGATCTTGGCTAAAAGATAGGCCTGATCAACATCTGATTTTACAATGTTAATCAACAGATAAGAATAAAAAGTTTGAAGGAAATCCCTAAATAAGCCGATGCAGTCTTCATAATTATGCACTTAGGTCTACTGGAGGGAAATTTCCCATACATTTTTATTGGCTGCTGATAGTACCTTGATAAGACAGCTACACCGAAAAATGACAAAAATGACAAATATAAATTATGCTATACCAAATAATTACAATTTGTGTTTAAATATACTTAAACAATGTTGCCACTTTCAACCTACTTTGCGTACAATCCCTTTTTACAACATTTCTGAGCACCACACACTTAACATACTGCAAATACATGTCAAAGGTGAAGTTTTAATGAAAGATACTTATTTTTCAACCTTAGATTTCATTCATTAAATGAACGTTTATCTTCCAAATAATGTTATTTTTTATTTTCCATTGACATCTTAATTATGGCGATGCCAGTGTTTGGAATAGCGATATTTTCGTCTTTGATAGACAATGCTTTTTTACTTCAATGTCTCGAGCAGATATATGAAGTGATGTACATGTTCTAAATTATGATGTCGATCACATGTCAAACTGACGGCGAATTGCAAAACTATAATCTTCTTGATACGTTAACATCGTTTACTCCGTTAAACAATACAGAGATCTGTGCGTACATAAGCACCATTGTTCACACATTATACAATATCAACACAATTCATGTTGGTCTGACTTGTTCAAAACAGAAAGCAATTATCCAGAATGCTGATGAGCAATATGTTAAGACAGTCAAAAATCAGGTTTCGCCAAACTGTTACCTATCACTACTGACCAGGAAACATGCTGTTCATACAATGATTGTTTATATAAACATTCATCAAATGTCAGAAGAGTGATTATTTTGTAATATGTTAAGCCAGTCAAAAATCAGGTTCCACCGAAATGTTACCTATCCTAATGACCAGGAAACAGGCTGTTCATACAGTGATTGTTTATATAAACATTCATCACATGTCAGAAGAGTGATTTTTTTGTAATTGTTTAGATCTGTGGCCCAGTGACTGATAGTTCACATATAGCAGTTATTGCTTTTGCAACTTCTGGCCATTATAGCACTTCAGACAAGGTGCAACCTCTACAGGTTAACATAAGAAACAATTTCTTCCAATCCAATCCTTTTGTCTAACACTGTAATTGCTGCTGTTGTTTGATATATAATAAGGCGTTTCCAGTTGTTTTGCCTCAAACATGTTGATTATTTCCTCGTTATGTAATTTGTTTTCAAATTAAATACCTTATGTACAGTTGTAAATCAAGGCTTGAGTTTACCAATCACATGTTTCTTGTTTTATTGGTAAATAAAAGCTTACGTTGCAAAATCTGATTGTAAAACTGTAAATAATTGGATAAAAGGTTGACAGATGTCGCTAGAAATTTCTGTCTACTGGTGTATTTGCATTAGGCTTTTGCCATTACATGCAATCATATTATATTCACATTGGAACTCGCTCCAACCAATTGTGTAGCCAAAAACAAGTATGCTAAAACCTGCTTTCTGCACGTGTATGTGCCATCAAACATTAAAATGAACACACTTTTACACAACCATAACTTTTTAATATAACAGAATTTGACTAACAATATGATGAAAATGGAAAACTGAAATTATGGTAAGATGCATGTTAAATGGCACATGCATATACGTTTGAAACATAAACCGCTTCTCTATTTCATGGAAGCAATATTTTAAAAGGCAAAAGAACAATTCTCTAATGATTGTTCCAGACAATAATATCCCCAATCCATGTACAAGTATATCACACTCATTCTCGTGGACTTCTTCAGTATTAAAATCTCATTTAACATGTCGCACTGCAAGACCAATCTCCACGCAGAGAGGGCTAATGCTGTAAAGGAAATGCCATTACACTATCAGATCTAGGGATCTAAATTGAAGAATCCCCACTCAGGACTTCATTATTTCTCTCTTAGTGTATCAGGCCTCAAGATGAAGCATTTTTAATCTTGATATACATCTTGAACCAATGGAAACTCAGGCTTAAATTCAGCAAGTTTTAATATTTGTATATGTTGTTATAAAGTGCTTGAAAATAACATCCTTTTAATGATTATAAAATCCCAGCTAATAAATAGGTATACACATACATGCCGTAGCACTAACAAGGACCAATTTTTGTAAAGTAAATAGACGTCTTTACACAGATAAGTCTGCGTTGTTAATCTCTGTCATACGTGCTTATATTTATATCCAAAGTAATACTATGATAGTGACATTCCAAATTATAGAAGCATGGTAATTTATCAAGAGAAAGCACAGACTAATGCGGTGGTTTCTGTCAAATATTGATTTAAGGCAATTTTATATTTCTTTAATCTTCTTTGCTTCTACTTTAGCATGCTGGTCATTTCAAACTTCAGTGACCTGTAAACATTGGCAATGAAATGTAACTGAGTGAAGTGAACACGATTGGTCTACCTATACGTTTCCTATATGGTTTTAGCAGTTTATTTTCAGGAATTAAAATTTGTCCTGACCTTTGAATATAACTTAATATACCATTTCAGTATTCAGTAATTTCACAGTATATGTAAATATATATGTTGAAGAATAACATGAACAGACGAGTGTCTACTTAGGGTGTCCCTAAATGTGTCAGTATAATCAACACAAACCAATAATGCAAACTGACTGACTTTGTAAACCCTAAGTGTACTCTAATTTACAACAAAATGATGTTACAATTGCTATAGGAGCATTAATAGTTTAACAGCCAGTGATTGCGCATAACAAACATATTCCTTCATTAACAAACCTAGCCGACTGGAACTTCCGAATGCATGTCAACTGTTTATAATGTACAAATTACAATTGCTATGGGAGCATTAATAGTTAAACAGACAATTATTGTGCTTAACAAACGTATCCTTTTAAACACAAACACAACTGACTTAAACTTTGGAGTGGGACAGCGTGTCAACAGTCAATCATGTAAAAAAGACTGACGTAAATAAACCACAAGAAGAGTAACATAAATAAATAACTCGGAACATACTGAAACATTGTTGAGACTGAACTATTAAATTTATCTCCATCGTTAACTGCACTGTGTATTGTGTAAGTATCAGACAACTTCACGCTTTATCATTTTAATGTTAACATCAAGTTTGTAAAGTAAATTTCAGACAAATAATTGTATCTTTAAAACCGACTTGCATGTTTTTTTTAATTTGAGAAAAAAATATATTTTTTTTACTTGTACTGTGGGAAAAACAGATTATTTTTTTTACTTGTCCGGACCAATATTTTTGTTGTACTGAACAATCGGACAATAGCTTATGTCGACTCCCTGATACTTAAACAAAAAGGTTTTTAAATGCGGTTTTCAATTATTTTAATCCACCATATAGGATCTACAATTTCATTATAACAGTTTCATAATAATTATAACCTGTTTGCAGAACTGGGGTATCTGCAAAACTTCTGACTTATCTGATATTCATATTACACCTAATTTCGACTACCATGCTGCCATATATGATTAGAAGTGAAGATTATCAAATGGTCTGTTCGTGCATTTTTTTGCATATAAAAAATATAAAGTACCAATCAATACATCAGTTTTTGAGCCGCGTTCTATGAAAAGGGGTTTTATGCATGTGCTTAAAGTGTCGTCCCAGATTAGCATGTGCAGTCTGCAACACTACAACACTTTCCGATTTTAGTATATTTTTCGTTTAAAACAAGACTCTTCTTGACGAAAATCCAGTTTAGGCGGAAAGTGTCGCCCCTGGTTAGCCTATGTGGACTGCTAAGGCTAATATGGGACGATATTTTACGAAAATGCGTTTAACCCCGTTTTTCATTCATAAACATACAATGACAATACGTATATTGATGCATAAAACGCACAAATTGCTGAAAGGACAGCTATAGATGTCTTGAAAAATTAAATTAGATCTTTTGTCACTGCCCAGGTAAAATACTCTTTGTTCAGCAAATCCTCTTTTGTGCAAAAATATAAATCAATAATTGTATTTCTTTTAACCTTGCAGTCAAGGATAACCCATGAAAGTGCAAGCACTTATTTCCAATGTGGTCCTTTGTTTTTTTTGCTAAAGAGACAGCATGCAGAAGAGACAGTATTGAGATACAAGGAATCACGGTGTGATACCCTAGCTCTTTGCGAATAGATCCCTTGGTTCTTTTACGTGCTCAGTGCATAGCACCAATACTCGCGAGAATTACATGGGTTTCATACCAGTACATCTCTAGTTGGGTGAGAAACGCTTGAAGCATTTCTGAAATGTCCAGTGCCCCGGCCAGGGACTGAACCCTGAATTGCAATCTAGAAAACGATTTGTAGTAATGTATCAGTTTTCAAACAATGCATTTATTAATAAATGGATATGGGTGGTGTCATTCATTTATTATGAGAGATCACAATAGGTTGGTGGTAAAATGTTCACTGGATCTGAATTCATGAACATATTCTTCAAAATTCAGACTACGACTTCTTAAACATGTGATGGAATGTTAAAAAAGCCTTAGCATAACTAAGACAGTCTAAAAATATTATACTAGGAGTTAACATAAGCAAGCATATACAGTATAAAAGTGCTAATTAAAAGTATTGATTTACAGTCCACGTGATGTTCCATGACTTGTACGCAACACCAATTATACATTTATAATGTCACATTTAAAACACCTCAGCTATTATGCACATTTTGAAAATCTGAAAAAAAAAGTTTGTATAGAATGTTATCGCAATGTTATACTTTAACGTTGAACGAATGTTGTATCTTGTTGTTTCAACATTGCATAAAAAAGGTTACCATAGTGTTGACAAAACATTTACTTATTTTTATGCAATGTTCCCAGAGCATTGTGGCATTATAACCTAAATAGAACTAAACATCTTACGTCATGGTAACGTTATTTACTTATAGCTAGGTGAACTAAGCATCAGAACTTGAAAAGAAAGTATACGGTTGTCAAAGAGGTATTTGTAAGACAATGGTGAAGTTAATATTAGTTTTGTGACTTATGTAACCATTTCCAAGATTCTAAAATTGTTCCAAATTGTACTCAAAGGCGAAGTAGAATGAATGTATTAATGTTAGCACAGAAAGTGTGAGAGCTTCCAAATGTTTTCTTGCAATAAAGCCACTGTGTCCAATAAAAGAATCTTGTGATGTCTTTGATCATTAACAACAAGAGTACTTAACTACTGTTATAGGAACAATATTACTCCGATGTACCTCAATGTATAGTGTACGATGAATCAATAACGCTAGATTAATTAAACTAGATGCGTCAACGTGTGTTTGTGTTTCAAAGTTTATGAGGTCTTCCGCGCCTGAAGCTGCATTATGTGAGGACCTGTAGTGTGTCCCAGCACTATTTCCTAATTAACTTTAATAGACTCACAAACGTTTGGACAAATGTTGATTTATAGCTTCAAGTTCCTGCTTTTTGATTTTTACTAAGAAATATTCAATTTTGGCATGGTCTTGTGTTGTGGGTGGAAGCCGGAGTACCCGGAGGAAAAACCCCACCTGCCAAACTCACGTGCTTCCAGGAACAGGGATTGATCTTTGAGCGCCTAGGTGAGTTGCACGTGTACCAACCACTGCGCTAACCAGACAGCCACTGACAATGTTACACCCACTAATCATACTTGGAAATGGACAAATCCACTAGTCAGATAAAGATTACTTGTTTCTACCAAACATCTTCATAGTATACTTAATACTTAAATAAACACAACAAAAAGCCATACTTTAATGCAGTACATGTATATGTATCAACAGTGAAGAAAAGACTGAGTAATAATTCTGATAAAATGGGTTGCAGTCAAAACATTTGAGCAAAATCTGACAAACAGTTAAGAATATTTTAAAAGAAAATATTTTGGAGACTACCATCTTAAGTAGAAAGAACAACAAAAGGTCATCCTTGTGCTGAAATTGATAACAGCAAATATATCCTTCTTATCAATCATTTACATATAAGAGTTATTCAGCTGATGAAGTTTCAGCAAGATCCACAAAGCATTTAAGAAGTTGATAACACAATATTTGGGACCATTAATATTCCTTCATGGAAAAACAGACAAAGGCCGATAATTCAGCGAAGACAGGTTGCAGCAAAAAATTCCTTCCCTCACAATTATCTTAAACTTAGGGACATTCAGCATTGGAAGTTGAGCAAAATCTGTGAAGCATTTAAAGAGGAGTTGAAAACACAATATTTGGGCATTAACTTCTTTAGTGAAAACAAACACGGTTTAGACAAAGGGCCATAATGCTGCCAAAACTGGTCACAGCCAAAATTATTCCCTTTGTGAACCTCTACAAAGTCATTCAAGTGTAAAAGTTGAAGCGATATCTACCCTACCATTATAGAGGAATATTGACGGCCATGTTGAAACAAATCTAGTCGTGTTAGAAAGCATCCAATGAACAGTTACTGTGAACTAACTAACAAATAGGGAGCAGTGATCTAATGGTAGGACTCTGGCATAGAGATCGAGAGGTCCCTGGTTCGAGTCCCGCCCTGACCACTGAAATTTTCCTGAGCAAAAAAAATATCCCACATCTGCTCCTCTCCACCCAGGTGTAAACATGGATACCTGTGAGAGAAATAAGCCAACGTACCGTGGCTGCATACTGCGCCAAGATGTAAACGGACGACTAATGACCCAGTGAACAGGGAAAAAATGTGAAGCGCCTCTGAACGTACATACTGTATGAAAAGGGCGCTATATAAATGTGTTTTTTTTTTTTTTTTTTTTTTTTTTTTTTTTTTTTTTTTTTTTTNGCAAACTTCCCCACCCCCATATATACTTGCAAATGAACTAATTAAAAAGGTACTTCGCAGCTAAAGTTATAAACACGTATTCCTCATACATTTGTTAAGTATATGGTGGTCTCTTGCAGTTTACTGGTCTCTCAATATCCTCATACAACATCAAGCCTTCACAAGAAACAAGAGTAAAAACAATCCAGGCCCTAGGCCTGTATTCACCAACCAATTCTTGGACTTAAGAATAAAGAATATACTTTTCTTTTATACCTAATGATAAAATATGACATTTCTGCAGTGAAATAACAGCAGTGAAAAGAACAAAATTGTTCTTTTCACCGGTGAAAAGAACAAATTTTCAGAATTCCTTTTTCTATTTTTAGATTATCATATCAAGATGTACTTGTTTATATGCTTGTTTATATTTTTCTATGATCACGAGTGAAATAAAATCGATTATCCACCGATTCCAACAAATTTTCTTTTAATTGTATGTTTTTTTTTACCGTTTATTTACATTGTAAAAGGGACAAACTGAAGAATTTCCCTGGAATTATGACGTCATTTTGTCAACAAAATGACGTCATTTCAATGTATTGAGGTACGCCACGTGAGAGAGGGTCACTTTTCAGCGAAAGGGAAACTATGATTAATTATTTTCTTGAAAAAGGGGCATAAAAGAAACAGAAAATTTGTTCATGTCGTGATCATAGAAAAATAATATTTTCACTCGTGGCTGCGCCACTTGTGAAAATATATGTTCTATGACCACTCGTGAAATAACAAACGATCGTACACTGACATGAACAAATATCCTACTCAATAAAATTACTTCAAGATTTTGCATATATTCAAGCTTAAATGGTGCATATTTTTTCAACATATTGTTCTTAACAAATAAGTTTAAAATCATCAATGATAACTGCCATGCAAGACTTGACTTTCAAGTAGTTTAAGCACATTACCGTTTTTTATTTTTTTTTATTTTAGACTTTATAAGCCTAAGAATTGGTTTGTAAATACGAGCTCTGGACATTATTCTCAGATTCCTGGCATGACGTCCAATATACCATACTAACACCAGGTGAGTCTTATCAGGTCATGGTTTGTTTAATATTCATTTGTGCATACAATAAGTATTCAGCCACCATCTGGTCTGTTATTTCCCTTTCTTTCAGGAAATGGTTCCTTAACTGTCCATGGCCCTGTTATAGGCAAGTATTTAATTGTGTACTTAAATATATAAAAATAGCAGTTTGACATTTCGAATGTCAAACTTCAAAATACTTTGATTTTCTTGTTGTAAAATCAGACAAGACATCTACAAGACCAAGTTGATTATTGAAAAAAACAACACAAAAAACAAACTATGTTTACCTGTGCAAAGCAAAAGAAAAAAGACCCTTAGTCTTGGTCACACACTCTGACACCCTTAAGACAAAGTTTCATGAACAGTGTCAAATTCATAACACAGTAGATATGCTGACATTGTAAGGACAAGCGTTGTTGTGGTTTTGTTTTAGGATACCAAGGTGGTCAGTTAACCAACTCACACTTACTGGGTTAGCGGGTTTACCATAACTGAGTGAACATACTTATGCCACCAACTGACAACTGCCCTATTTGAACCAGAGGTAGGGAAGAAAGGCCATACAACAAAGTTCATAACTAAGCGCTACACATGTGTTCAGGCCAGGGATAAAACCAGCAGAGTTCTGGTTTGTAATCCAGCACTCTACCAACTGAGCTAGCCGGCCCTGTGTGGACACAATAAAAACTGCAGAGAATTTGGTGATTATGCTGAACTATTTCACTAACAGACCACAGAACACTATAGTGTGTCTAATGACCAAGATTTTAAATATATTAAAAAACAATCTTTGGGATTCCTAATTCAACCAGTCTTACAATGGTTTTACAACAAGGCTGATCCGATTGAAGATTATACCGCACTGAACATCATACACAATAACTTAGAACTATAACCTGTTGTTTTTTTGTCCCCATCAGTTCTTCACATTAAAACAGGAACTTACCTACCAAAACACATATTGTTTGCCACTAATACATTCTATTTTCCGACAATTGCGCCATAAGAAACTCACTGTAATAATAATTATCTTTGTCAGAATGATCATGGTTTTTATCTACCAGTGCCTAAAGGTGAGCATCTAATGTAATGCACGTAATGAACAGAGTGTGATTTTTTTTTCTTGAAATGTTGCAAATGATGTTGATTACGTACATGGAGCAGAAAATTAATTTTAGTTGCTAGGCAGCCATCATGGCTAATGTGCGTGCCAAGCATGTATTTTAGTTCCAATCTAATACTTTACATGTAATTAAAGTAAATAACCCTTGATTAAACTGTCATCATGAACTACATTTAATAAACTCTTATTCAATAAATACAGAAAGTAATAATATCCGATATATAAATTGATACTTTTGGTTTTGATGTCAACTATGCAAAAATAAATATTAACTTAATTGGACATTGTGTATTTATGACTTAGGAATAAAAAAAATGTATAGAAAATGTGAAAAAAAAACACCAAAAAACAGATGCATATTATGTATTAACTGCGTACATGAAATTCAAATGCCTTAGCTTTACATACTTTGAAAGTGGTTACTTTTTCACAAAATAGGATTCTATCAATGTTTTAAAAAATCTGCTAAAACATTTGAATGCAAATATTGAATATATTTCCAAATCCATATTTTTATTGTGATACTTGACATTTTGTAAAATAACTGTGTTGATATTGTATAGTTGGCTAACATTGTATGTAATTAACTATTTAAATACTGGTACTCACAATGCAACAATCTTGAATCCTGACGGATAACTCAGTTATATTAACCCCAAACATCAAAACACCACAAATATCTCAATTAAGCAACAAAAAAAAAAGATCTAGTAAACCCACATACTTAATAAATAAATGCCACACATGAATACATTACAAGTCTGTCAAATTACATAGAATACTTCAATATTGACATTGACTATCATAAATCGCTCATAAAATAATAATCATTTATAAGAGAGGAAAAGAACACTATTTGCCCTAATAATACGCACCAATCAAAAATACAAACCCAGGTGCAAATGTCTGAACTGCGACACCCAAACAGTTCATCAATTTAAACTCACCTGAAACTCACCTATGGATATATCTGCATATTGACATGGTGACGGATTTGTGCCTTACACCGATAGTGTTTTAATATATCCAGAATACATTGTCAAGCAATAATAACACTTTGCAGAGACAATAAAATGTGGTCATAAGTAATAATTGGAAGAAAATGAGACTAATAAAAGGCTCATAAAATGGTCATAAAGGGCAAGAATATTGAATTCGATGTTGAGATTTTGCTTGGACTCATTTTATTCCACATACTGATGAAGTGTATGGTTTGTCAATTTGACATTTCCGTGATAACATAATTATTTTATACGATTGTAATTTATTTAAGTTAAAGTCTTAACCGGTAATTTCATATGGTTATTTACGGAAGTTCATGCTCAAAATGTGTGTGTTTTGTTTTACGTCAGTCATTTAATGTCTTTTAATGACTATTTTGTAAATGGTTCCTATGGTAATAGTCCTAACATAATGAATGTTTATTTTTCAATTAACTGACTTTTATTCTGCAGAGAAAAGAAGTACTTCCCTCAAGAGATTTTTGAATAACCACAACTTAAATAATCTTGTTGGAAAAATGTGCGAACAGTCTTAAAATGTATAAAAAGTAATGTTCAATACACAGTCTTTTAAAGGCAGAAAACAAATGGACACATTAAACTAAGATGCCAGCATTTCCAACACCTCTACCACTTACTTGAAGTCCAGGACATGCATGGGCCATATCTGATCACAATCCAGCAACACGAAGGGATTATTTAGACACCTGCTAGGCGGTATTCAAGAGCTCTATAAACAATCATTTAGAAATGTCTGGTGAACATCTTGCAGGATAAAGTCCTTCAGGAACGCAAATACTGCCATCTGTCAGTTTTTTTTGCTTCACATCAAAGCATTAATCCTCTTCAACAATGACAATTACAAAATATAAAATCAATCATCTAAAGTGAGAAAATATTGAAGTCTTGTTCACAAACAAATGGAATGTATAAAATAGAATTTGAGAAAATATAATAATACAGTATATACATGACGACGATGGATGATGAATACACTGAAACTAGATGGCATGACAACTAACAGTTAAAATGCTTTTATAATTTTGGGCATGAATAAAAACAAGGACACACTAGATAATGAAGCAAACATGAAGCTCGACTAGAATGATCTGTGAAGGAAATCAAACATAATTCAAATTTTAAATGCGTTATGCTTGTCATTGAATTTAAACTCAGGACCACACTGGCTCTAAAGTGCTCAACTGTGGTCTAGAGGTATAACCATTGCTGTAGACTTGACCTCGTGAGCTAGTTTTGTTTTTGTTGTGACTCTCTTTTATTCCCCTCCAAAGGCGGAGGAATAAATCATTGGCGTTGTTCGTCCATCAGTCAGACCGTCCGATTTGCACCCATCCATAAAAAAAATGTACATGGCGGGGGACATCAATTCAATAACTTTGCTTGTTCAACTTGATATAATATTTTTAGACAAAACTAACATTAAGACTACCGACATTTGCAATCATAACTAAGCCTCAAATAAAACATTTAATTGGTTTGCTTTTCAATTGACCTGGTGACCTAGTTTTTGACCCCACTTGACCAGATTGGAATTAGGCATAAATATGGTCAAGATAAAAATTATGACAAACTTTAATTCATAATTGTGGCTTTAAATGTGTTGACAAGATAAACATTTTGACCAAGATCATCAAGACTGAGCAAAAGAGTTGGCCTCAATGCAGGCAATAAGCTAAACATTCACGTTAACAAGGATTTTCAAAGATCTGACCAGTTGACATACACCAAGTGTAAGAAACGATACCATTTTAAGAGATAATATTGGTGTTTCCAACGATAGTGTTTCCAGCGTTGGCAAAGTTACTGTTGTAAGGGATAATACCAGTTTTTTCAGAGACAATGTTTGAGTTACCGGCATTGTCAAAGTTACCATGGGAAATGGTATTTCAGGCAATTATACTACTTCCATCCCCAATAATAATGCTTCACTTAGAATCCGAGTTTTTCTGGTGTTTACGAGGTTTTCGTCATAAATGAAGATGACGGCCTTCTCTGATGTGACGTTTCCATAGAGACTCACCATATCAGGCTTTACAGCGTCGGAGTTCAGTCATTTAAAATGTTATAATAAAACGGTATTTTTTTAAACATTTTATAGATGAATATGACAATATTTAAATTTGTTAGCTATAAACTTTCTTGCCTGTGGGATTTTGTCTAAATTATGCTATCTTATAACATTTATATTGAGTCAATTAAATTGTCTAAAAGGGCATTTATTACAGACTTAATACTAAATAGTTGCCTTTAATGTAATGTACCATCATTCACTTTAACACAGCATTGTTCAGTAATTATGTGATTTTCATTATTCTTATTGTACAGGAAAAGTTCTTTGTTATGTTCGTGCCAAAGTAAATGGTGCATTTGAAGTATATAAAAGAACCTTAAATAGTCAACTAGATATTTGACTACTTTAATTATGAAATAGTAAATTAATTAATTTCTGCTATATTATATTTCTTTGAACTGTGTTGATAAATTTAAGCATTGTGTTGTTAAATTTGGAGATATAAATAATAATTAAATAGTGGAGTGAAAAATTGTGTTTTGCTTTAAAAATCAAAACTTATATATGACCAAAATATCACAATTCTCATATTGATGACCAAGGAATTAAAATTGATATAACACAAGAGAGACAACTTGTCAAAAAATATGCCCATTTGAAGTTTCATGAAGATTGGACAAAAAATCTGATTTTCTTGAGTGCTAACAAGGGTTAATGTTAGCCATTTAAGGAAAACTGACCTGCCCCCCCCCCCTGTGAACAAGTTTTTTTAAGGAACCAGAACTTTTTGCGAAGTCAGCCAAGATATCATTAAAACAAAGGTGTGTCGCATAGTTCGTTCGATAAACAACGTTATTTGCAATTTGCCGTAATGAAATGAATCGTGTTAACTGAGTGAATGTAGTTTATTACATGGTGAATATGGCAATCCGGTTCCATTCTAATACTGTCAATTCCTCCGTGTAATAACATGTGATCAAATGTATAATAAGGTCATAGATGACCTTAATTTAGTTAGTAATTGACACACAGCACGTTCCCAAAATATTTGCTGAAGCATCCCACATGCAGACAACCAATGGGAATGTAGCACATAGAAATCACTCGTGCAGAGAACCAATGGAAAGGTGGTAACGGCATTAACGAATAAATATGGAGTCGACCAAAAATTGTTGCTGTTGGACCGGTAATAGTTGACATCCATAAGGGAAGTGACCGGCAATTCAAAAACAATTAAAACCCAGTGGGTGACAGTAAATTGACGTTTAATCCTAAGGACAGGGACATGTTATCTGAAAAGAATTTGCGACTGTCCACGTAACTAATTTAACAAAGTTGAGTTATTAGGCTTATACAATAATGTCTCAAAATAATAAATCCTAAGAAATAATTATATATGTTTTGATTTACATGTTTTTAGATGCTTTACGTGACAGGTGCATGGTAAGGTTCGTGAAAATTGGACCTCTGGTTCTGAAGTGTTAAGAAGGATTCATGATACAGCCATGTAAAGAAATCTGCCCCGCCCCCTGGCGGCAATGTTTTCAACAGGTCAGAACCATTTTGTTAACTCACCAGAATTATAATTGCAACAAAAATTCTAAGCAAGTTTCATGCAAGTTTCATTAAGATCGGACTAACAATATTACTTCTAGAGTTTTCACAAGCTTTTTCTTAAATTTGACCCAGTGACATAGTTTTTGACCCCACGTGACCCTGTTTCAAACTCGGCCGAGACATCTTTAGGAATCATTTCTGACCAAGTATCATTAAGATTGGGTGATAAATGTTGCCTCTATAGTGTTCAAAAGGTAAATGTTTTCAAAATGCAATGCAGGACAGATGACGCAGGACAAACGACGGACAAAAGGCGATCAGAAAAGCTCATCACAAGGGTCATAATTATGCAAAAAGTTGATGCAGTCAAAATTTCATTCTATACAATCATCTAAACATTAAGGTCATTCAACTGTGTAAATTTGAGTGAGACCTGCCAAGAAATTAGAGAGGAAACACACACTTTTTGAACTATATATTATATTCTATAGTGTAAAAGCAGACAAAAGGCCAAACTTCTGCCAAAACTGTCTAAACAAAAATTATTCGCTTGACAATCATCTTAACATTAGGGTCATTCAACTGTTACAGTTTGAGCGGGATCCACTCAGTAATTAAAGAGAAGCTTTGTGACATGAAAAACTGACAAATAGCTTTCATTCTGCAAAACAGCAAAAATTACGTTCTTAGGATCATCTTCAAACAACTTTGAAAGTTTGAGCGAGATATAACGGTACTCAGTATTTAAAGGAGTTTTAAAGAAAACTGCAGGGCATACGTACAGCCAGACAGGTGCGATGCTTAATGCCTCCCACTATGTTTGAGGATAAAAATGTTTCATTTCGCAAAGTTACGAACTTACAGCTGACAACGACGCACAACGATGGACATATAATGAAAATGTCCAATATCTGACACAATAAATACATTATTTGATGAGATATAATACAATCTTAAACAAAGAAATGTCAACTAGGTATACAACATAACGAATACTTGCACAATAACATAACCATATTTAAGTCTTATCTTCCGCACTATATACGATATCCATGTATTACAGCCTTCATTAGTTGATACCTGGCAAGAAGTATTTATTACCAGTCTTATTAGTTATCCTAACATTATCTGGAACAATTATTGTCAGCATGCAAGCCTTAGTCTCTCACAGCAACCCGGTTATCTCTCAATGTGTAACAGCACAGGTGTAACATTGAGAGGATCAAGGAATATCACTACAATAACAATATAAACCTGTGTAATCTGATCAAATAAATAAATATTGCGGCTCTCATTGAAAAGGTCCAGGTGCCTGATTAATTTGCGTTTGTATTTTGATATATGAAAAAAATGAAAACAAGCAACCATAAAAATCTCCAAAATTTGTTGCTTTTAAAGATTTTAAACAGGACATGTGTGTCTGGTTTGACATTTGGAAAGGGGTTCATTTTTCGAGTAAATTGCTAAGGAGACTTTTCGAGTTGTTCAGTACCCTTTGGAAACAGGTAACACATTAAAAACAAGCAAATGCGTTGAATTGGTATCCCCCGCTAAACTAGAGCTTTGTCACAGACGTGACGTATACCCCCACATGCTGCATTGACACAGAATATATACAAAGGGCCATAACTTCGTTATTAACAGATGGTGCACAATGCCATTTAGCGTGCATCATCCTCTTATCCATATAAATACTCATACCAAGTTTCAATGAAATCCGCCAAAGCACTTCCAAGATATGGCTCCGGACACAAAAGTGTCGGATGGACGGACGGACGAACGGACAACGCTAAAACAATATCCCTCCGCCTTTTGCGGGAGGCGGATGATAATTAATTGAGCAGGTCAATGGGAAAACTGCACTTACTGCTAACTGCTGCTTCACTTATTTAAGAAAAAGATATATAAGCCGTATACTTTATACCAACCGGTCTGTGTATAAATTCGAAGATTTTCTAGTTTCATGTGACAAAACAGTAATTTGTAATGTATGTAAATATATAAAAGAAGCTGTTGGTATTAGAAATACGTTTCTTAATAATACTGTTTAATAAATTTCAGTACCGCCGTGACAGAACCTATGTGTTCTTGCCATTTATTGTGATTATTTGTATTTGTATTCTTACATAACTATTTCTATGCTATGTAATGTTGTGTTGTTATACCTATTTACGTGACAAAAAACATGTGTATATGTAAGTATGAAGGCGATGTTCTTTTGTACTGTACCGTTTTGGCAATTGGTTTCTTGCCATTAATAAAGGACTACGAAGGTGTGTATGATAGAAATCAGCTTCTGGAGTTTCACTTCTTTATATGGAATAAACTGTCTGTCTGCATATGCATTAAATTAGTTTTTGTCCCAGATAATATACTGTTCAATCACTTTCATGGATTTTTTTAGTTAAAGGTAGTTTCTTCTAAATGAAAATCCAGTTTAGGCAGAAAACATTGTCCCTGATGAGCCTGTGCGGACTGCTCAGGTTTATGGGGGACAAAACTGAATGCATATACATAAAGTCTGGTTTTCCCAGAGCGGGGCTCATATTTAATTCTGATTGTCTTCATGCAATAAAGTATAACTTACATAAGGAAATGATTTAAGTGAGATTTCTAACTCGTACAACAAACAATACTATTCTGATCTTGTTACCGGCCAACTGCACTACCAGACCTCAACAACCTGTTCATTTGCTGAAGCTAATGAACTGATTGTAGCTAATTTGCGAGGTACACTAGCGGTAACAACAGCCTGTGTTATAGCTAATGAAGCCGCCAGGAATGTGTGAATGCACATTACATTGTATAAAAAGCTTGTGACTTGTGTTATGAAGACTCACACTTACAAGATGAAAGAATAACAGAATGTTTGCCAGATTTAAAGAATCATGCCAAATATTTCCCTGGTTTAATAGTCCATAAAGCAGAAATCTCACTCAAGGAACAACCTGAAATGTGAGGTTTGTGAGGTTAAGCAACCTTAACTACATGTACTAGCTAAAAACTATCTGCTAAATATTATGGCACTCGAATGACATTTCTTTATCTTTTGTACACTCTATTTTTCGTACCACACTTCAAGACTATTTATCAAGAAGTCATGCATCTTTTTTGTTGACAAAAAGTTGAATTGAGCTGCATAATTACTATACTAATATCATTTCATCTTTATTTGCAAAACAAACATTTGTCAATCAATTGCAATAAAGAATTTAATGACAAACATCAACAAGATGTGTTTGTGAAACACTATGCTCCCAGTAGGTATTTGACCGTTTACCTTGAAGGATGACCTTGACCTTGACCTTTCACCACTGAAAATGTGCAGCTCCGTAAGATACACATGCATGCCAAATATGAAGTTGCTATGTTCCTTATTGCAAAAGTTATGGCAAATGTTAAAGTTTGACGCAAACCAACAAACCAACAAACCAACACACAAACCAACAAACCAACAAACAAACAGGGCAAAAAAAATATGCCCCCCAGTATAGACTGGGGGACACTATACTGTGGGACATAAAAATTCCAAAAAATTGTGAACAAGACTGGTAAATATCTAGATGGGTGTTAATGCCATATGTAGTGCAACTCAAGACCAGCCTGCACATTAGTGCCCGAATAAATTATTATTATAAAAGGGATTTACCATATCTCCTCTAGTTTTATATTAAATATTAATTGGTCATGGCTAAATTGAAACAGGCCCTACTTTTATTTGAATCTCTATATGTGTTTAAACTTCTACCTTAAAGTGCATCCTGTGATCACCCAGCATTCTGCTAGGACCACACACATACCATCCCTCTACACTGGGGTCAGTAGTTACTTTCAAATCAAACAGTAATGGTGGTATTGTTTGATTTGAAAAAAAGACGGCGAAAAACACAGTTAATTCATACATACTTGACGACTTTAAACAAAAATAAATGTAAATGTTTGCTAAGAATAAAAATAGAGTGCCTATGAACACAATTCACAACACAAAGTATTTTGTTCTGATTATCCAATATTTTGTATCAAGTAAGTTTTTATTCCTGATTATCAAGTTTAGATAGGAATGAAACAAGTTGTTTCTTTTTGCATATTTGCACAAAAAAAAATAATTCTCTCCAATGTAGTGTCCCAAGTACACATTTTGAACTTTTTAGTGTTGACTTGTTGAAAATAATTTAATATTTCAACTATCTCAAGTTAAATAATTTCATGGCAACTATATCTAAATATAAGAAACACCAAGCAAATTCGTTGAATATATATCCCCTGTCAAAAGCTCCTCTGCGAAATGAAGTTCTTATTGTCAAGAGCAGTTCAAGAACAGTTCTTAAAACTAAGTAAGAGTTCTTGACCTGTTCTTATAGGATTTTAAGAACATTTGTACAAGAACTGTTCAAGAACTGCATTCAGGAACAGTTCAATAACTGTTTAAGGACCTTTCCTGTTCTTGAATTATTCTTGAACTATTCTTGAACACTTTAAGAACTTTTTTGAACAACATATTTCCTTCTGATGTTCTTAAAAGGATCTGTCATTGTAATTGGAAGAATTAAAAGAACAGTTTAAGAACGTTTGAAGGACATCTTATTTCAAGAACAGTTTTGTAATTGTTCACGCGTTATGTTTTGGTACTGGAATATTTGAAAGTATATATTAAGTTATTTTGCTATTATTTTAGACAATTCACATTTTTCATAAACACAAACACGAGGAGGTTTAATGGTTTAGTAACAATACATTAAAGAATTACAATCATATACATTATTAAAGAATTATAATGTACACAATGACAAGCAGGCATATATTACTATAGAATATTAATGCATACATAATAAAAAGTTTTAACATGATAAATAATGTGTAATAAACGAAAAGCCTCTTTAACACATTCACAAGTTATTGCATGTTGCAATTTGTGCAAACAATACAGTACAGAATAACAATCATGTACATCATTTACAAATTATTATGTACACAATGACAAGCACGCACATATTACTATCGAATATTAATGCATATATAATAGAAAATTGAACATGATTACAATAATGTGTAACAGATACAAAAATGTAATTTAGCACATTCACAAGATATTGCATGTTGCAATTTGCGCAAACAAATTGCACATCAACATTAGGAATGTCCGATGGTGCATGAACACATTGCTTGTTAAACCAGTTTGAGCATTTGTCGCATTGAACTTGATCTCCTACACAGGATGGTAAATTACTGTTCTGTTATCGGAAGCAGAGATCATTCACTTCTTCTGCGATATGAGCAGCCGAGCTTCGTCCTATGTCGTTAGCACCAACGACGAGAGCAATGGTCTTGATCTGCGGACCATATGAATAAATAAGGAGTACATAAGGAATCTTCGGACGATATATACAAAGAAGGAATCTGCGGACCATATGAATACATTATTAATCTGCGGACGATATGAGTACAGAAGGAATCTTCGGACGATGTATACAAAGAAGGAATCTGCGGACCATAGGAATAAATTATAAATATGCGGACGATATGAATACAGAAGGAATCTTCGGACGATATATACAAAGACGGCATCTGCGGAAGATATAAACAAAGAAGAGATCTGCGGACCATATGAATAAATAATAAATCTGCAGGCGATATGAGTACAAAAGGAATCTGCGGACGATATATACAAAGAAGGAATCTGCGGACCATATGAATAAATAATAAATCTGCGGGCGATATGCATACAGAAGGAATCTGCGGACGATATATGCAAAGAAGGAATCTACGGACGATATAAACAAGGAAGTGATCTGCGGACCATATGAATAAATAATAAATCTGCAGACGATATGAGTACAGAAAGAATCTGCGGACGATATATACAAAGAAGGAATCTGCGGACCATATGAATAAATAATAATTCAGCGGACGATATGCATACAGAAGGAATCTGCGGACGATATATACAAAGAAGGAATCTGCGGACGATTTACACAAAGAAGGGATCTGCGGACAATATGAATAAAGCATAAATCTGTGAACAATATGAATAATTAAAAGTTTCCTTCTTTGTTCATATCGTCCGCAGATTCGATAATCCTTCTTTGTCTATATTGTCCGCAGATACCTATGTTCTCTATATCGTCCGCATATTGGTCCGCGTTTTAGTACGTGCCTGGGAAGAATATTGTGTGCACAGGAAGTTGAAACGGAAGAAAGCTGAATGCAACATGGTTTATGTTATATTTGGAAATGTAAGTCTTTAATAAATTACCGGCTTTACTGATCAGCCATAGGTTCCATTTCAACTTCTTTGGCACTGTAAGTGTAACCATTTCAGGGAAACCACAGACCACTGATTAGTTAAGCAGTCCCATGTTAAAATTATTAACACATGACATATAGGGTCTCTATGCATATTAAATTGTGTCTATAGAATAAATGTCATGTACCATATATTCAACAAGAATTGTCAAATTGTATGACTTTCTAAAAACTATAACAAACAATACACTCTAAATTATCGCTCTACACGCTACATTCATACTGATGTCATGAATTGACATACCTGTAGGTAGTGGGCATCAGAGTGAACAGATTTCGCATAATTGATAAGTATAAGAAATTCTTAAAGAGTTTCTGTGTCAACATTTATTGTCAAGATCTGTTCCAGAAGCATTTTCATGAATTGTACTTGACTTGTTCTTTAAGTTTTTAAGAACTGTTCAAATACATTTTAAGAAATGTTATTAATTTTTCAAGAATATGAGTTCTTGATACAGTCAAGAAGTGTTCTCGAATTACACTAGAACTGTTCTAAAAAAAGTGTTCTAGAACTGTTCAAGTACATTTTAAGAAATGCTATTAATTTTTCAAGAATATGAGTTCTTGAATCAGTCGAGAAGTGTTCTAGAAATGCACTAGAACTGTTCTTAAAAGTGTTCAAGAACTGTTCAAGTACATTTTAAGAAATGTTATATTGGACAAATTTTAAGAACAACTGTTCTGGAGAAGTTCTTAAAACTGTTCTTGAATAGTTCATGAACTGTTCAAGAATAAGAGTTCTTAAAATGTTCAAGAATTAATGTTCGTGATTGTTCTTGAACTGTTCAAGAACTGTTTTTAAGGACTTTTAAAGAACACTTGTTCTTAAAATTTGTCCAATATAACATTTCTTTAAATGTACTTGAACAATTTCTTGAACACGTTTAGAGCAGTTCAAGTACAGTATATGAACACTGTTCTTGAACTGTGCAAGAACTTTTCTTGAACTGCTCTTGAAATTTTCGCAGAGGCTAGCAACACAAAACTCTGTACACAACTACTTATAGAATCATAAATTGATACCCTTAAATAAAGGTTTAATTTAACCTATAAAAGCAGTTATGAGAAAAAGCTTCTCATTAAAAAATCTAAAATAAAATAGATTTTTTTAAAGTTACATTTGAGGATGCATTGTAAGGCGATGTTATTAAAAGGTGTAGTCTTATTTATAAGACGTTGCCAAGAATTTAGAGATACTTTTTATACGGGCTAAATTCTTTGGAACGTCTTATCGGCGAACGATTCAATTTGTGGTAGTTTAAATTTTCATCAATATGCTTAAAATTGCAAAATAACATTACCAACTCATACAGTTTTAGTTCAGAAATCCATTTTTACCTCAAATATCTTGGAATTGAAGTTAAAAGGCATAATTTGTTTCAGTTAAACTTCTGCTTAAATCGCAATACAATCACTGACCTCTCGCCATGTTATGAAATATTTAAATATCAACCANTTTTTAAGAATTGTTATGCCATTATCATTTATGTCCATTTTGACCTTTGAACTCTTGATTTTTTTCGCCGTCTAATGACTGTGAACACAATTATTAATGTACAGAGTCATTTTAAAATCTCACAATGAATGACATGGTTATGGCCCGGACAAGCTCATTTATGGCTATTTTTGACTTTTGAACTCCAAGTGTGACCTTGACCTTGGAGATATCGACATAATGCTTTCGCATGACACACCGTCCATTGATGATTGTAAACAAATTTACCGAGTAATATTAAAATCTCACAATAAATGACATAGTTATGGCTCGGACAAGATAATTTATGGCCATTTTTTACCTTTGAACTCAAATTGTGACCTTGACCTTGGAGATATCGACGTAATTCTTTTGCATAACACACCGTCTAATGATTGTGAACAAATGTACCAAGTAATTTTAAAATCACACAATGAATGACATAGTTATGGTCCGGACAGAATCAGTTATGGCCATTTTTGACCTTTGAACTGAAAGTGTGACCTTGACGTTGCAGATACGACGTTATTTTTTCGCATGACACATCGTCCAATGATGGGGAACAAATGTGCCAAATGATTTTAAAATATCGCATGAACGCCATAGTTATGGCCCGGACAAGCTTATTAATGGCCATTTTTGACCTTGAACTCAAAGTGTGACCTTGACCTTGGAGATATCGACGTAATTCTTTCTCATGAAACACCGTCTAATGATGGTGAACAAATGTGCAAATGATTTTAAAATATCACAATGAACGACAAAGTTATGGCCCGGACAAGCTCATTTATTGCCATTTTTGACCTTTGAACTCAAAGTCAAAGTTTGACCTTAACCTTGGAGATATCGACGTACTTCTTTCGCATGACACACCTTCCAATGATTGTAAACAAATGTACCAAGTCCTAACAATACATGACATAGTTATGGTCCGGACAAACTTTCGATTTAAAACGCACTAAGTGACCCGGCATGACCCATATTCAAACTTGGATTAGACATCATCTAGATACAACTTCTGACCAAGTTTGGTGAAGATCGGATGAAATTTTCGAGACAGACCGACCGACAAAGTAACTCCTATATAGCCCACATTACCAATGGTAATGGGGGTATAAAATACCGATAGTATAAAGCTCAAGTTCATACAATCGCTGTTATACTATCGATTTTAATCTGGTAATAGGATAAAACAACTTATCAGGGCAATAGCAATACGCACTATGCCCAATAACTTATATTTTCTAGGTGCAATGGCCATATGCACTATGCCCCAAAACTAAAAAATTACCCCATCAATAACAACTTAAATGGGCAATGGCTATACGCACAATGCCACATAAATAAAAAAAAATCGGGACAACAGCCATATGCCCTATATGATATCCATCAACTTCTAGTGGACAATGGCCATATGCACTATAGCTAACAACATCCAGGGACAATGTCCATAAGCACTTTACACCATAGCTAACAACATCCAGGGACAATGTCCATAAACACTATACACTATAGCTAACAACATCTAGGGACAATGTCCATAATCACTATACACTATAGCTTACAACAGCCAGGGACAATGTCTATAAGCACTATACACTATAGCTAACAACGTCCAGGGCAAATGTCCATAAGCACTATACACTACAGCTAACAACCTCTAGGGAAAATGTCCATAAGAACAATACACTATAGCTAACAACCTCTATGGACAATGTCCATAAGCACTATACACTATAGCTAACAACCTCTAGGGACAATGTCCATAAGCACTATGCACTATAGCTAAACACGTCCATGGACAATGTCCATAAGAACAATACACTATAGCTAACAACCACTAGGAATAATGTCCATAAACATTATGTACTATAGCAAACAACCTTTAGGGACAATGTTCATAAGAACTATACACTATAGCTAACAACCTCTAGGGACAATATCCATAAACACTATACACTAAAGCTCACAACTTCTATGGACAATGGCCATTAGCACTATACACTATAGCTAAGAACTTCTAGGGACAATGGCCATATGAACTATACACTATAGCTTACAACGTCTATGGACAATGGCCAAATGCACTACGCACTATAGCTAACAACCTCTAGGACAATGTCCAAAAACACTATACACTATAGCTAACAACTTCTAGGGACAATGGCCATATGAACTATACACTTTACCTAACAACTTCTAAGAAAATGGTCAAATGCACTTTGCACTAAAGCTAACAACCTCTAGTGACAATTTCCATGAACACTATACACAATAGCTAACAACCTCTAGGGACAATATCCATATGCACAATACTATAGCTAACAACTTGTTAATTTAAAACTGACTTGACAGTTTATTGTCTTATATTTCATTGGCAAATTTATCTATAAATGTACATGTGTATTTGTGCTTTAAAATATTTACTTCAAATGCTTAGACAAACAGGTAGGCAAGCGATCTATATTCGTATACTGGTTATTGACGTGCTCTATCAAAGGACCTTAACTGTACTGCAATATCATTGATGCTTAATAAGCCGTAGTAAGCCATTTCATGCAAGGCAGCCTAAGTGATCCCCAAGAAACATCTCTAGACACGCCTCATCTGTCATATAAAATCAAGTATATCTCAGAAATCTGGCTATAAAATCCTTTGTATGAAGACAATCCATTGTTTTCATTGTTACTTTGTGGTTACACAACATCTTGGCAATGGAAGTGCCATGTCAGCTTCCACTCACATCAGTGTGGTATTCCTTCTGCATTAGATCATCTTACAAGAACATTTGCCACTCCAGAATTATCAGAAACATGTATATATCACATATAGCTATAACCAGGTGCCTTCAACCACATGTGTTGGCCCCCTAGACCAGTCACTTTAAAACTATCAATAAGTCATAAAACAACATTTTGCATCACTTTGACAAAAAAACACTTTTCATTACTTTGGAAAAAAAACTTATATATATATATTATATCAGATTTTTTTTGTCAAAGTGATGAAAAATGTTGTTTTATGACATATTGATAGTGTTAGGGTGACTTGGCCACTCGCCAAACGCCTGTGCATACAACATGATATTAAATAATGGTATAAATATAACAGCAATTATGCAACTATAAATGGTGGAATGCCAGCATTACAGAAAAAAACACCAATTTACGCAAACACAAGGAAGAAAACAATCAATGTTATATTTCAATCCTACATGCCATCTACAAGTTTCAAAGTAAAAACAAACAGTCATAATCTTTGACCTTAAAAAGTAACCTTTAACTTCCATATAGATGTTTGGTAGGTTTATTTGATTAATCTTCCAAATGTGGGGAATTAGAGTTGGAAATAAATACTTAACGGGCATAATACAGTAACCGTTTCAGAATTATTTTGGAAATAAAATACATGACTGACCTTGAATTTTGACCTTAACCATTTACAAAAGAGCATAGGAGTTATACATGCTACATTTACTAGTCATGGGAAATAATAATTTATAGTAACAATTTTAAAATCCTTCTAGTATGAAAAAGTTAGAGATTGGAGACCTTCCCGCCCATGCACTCACGGATTGATCGAGTGACTATTATATGTCCTCATAAACAAATATAACAAAGTTTTTTTTTTTTAATTGTATATTAACATAATAATAATGCAGCATGTTTACACACATGGATGTATTAAATAGTCTTAAATGTTATTTGTTAGTATGCAAACGTGTTTTGATTGCCAATAAACTATGAATGAATGAAAAAACTATGAAAATGTTAATTGTTCTAATGAAAAAGAAAATCCTGTGAAACCAAAATGTCAGTCCGGTTTTTAGTTTGCACTTATTCCATTAGGAATGCAAGTTTTATGCTCATCCTTCAAAGTTGTTCCAATCTGTGCCCAGAGGTACATAATGCACATGGCTGCTCTGCTCTTAGGAAGAAATCAATACATTTGAGATATTGCTACAGAGCACTAAGAACTGACACATTATTGGCACCCAGACACTCCCGTATTCCTTGGTAAACAACGCATGACATTTCTTGTCCATTAAACAGCTTTTCTCAATCCCTTTATATTTATGGTCTTGTAATAATAAAACTGATAATCCCCTTTCTCAACGGGAAATATTTATGAGTTATTTGAGATCCAAAGGGCAATAATTCTGCATCATAAATCCTGGAACATCTTGCCAAATCTAGTACACCTTTGTCACTGGTTATGGGGGATTTAGTATTTATAAAGGACATCAAACAGACTTTGAAGCAGTAAAAGCAACAGGACGCAAAGGCATCTATCATCCGCCAGAGAAATAAAAACAGATATATGTGACACAAAGGCGAGGAATTAGAGAACCATGTATAAGCAAGTACTGTTGGTACAATATATAAAAGCTGTGCACATGTACAACTAAGAGAAAACCAATAACCTTTTGATATGATATACAGTTCTTAAAACTGTAATTGAACGATGATAAACGTTTGCATAATTGCATTTTCTATATAATTACCGTTCACCTTATATTATTTTACATTTAATAACAAAAGCCAAACGATGAAGCCATGGCAGTTGTTTGTAGAACATCGTTATTTCCCTCAAAAGTGATATAGATTTTGTACTGGCAGACAAGTTCCAGTGGAAAAAAATAATAGCACAAACACATCAACAGGCAAATAAAAAAAATAAAAAATCAAGGCATTGTCTAATGCCTCCTTAGATAAGTGCAGACAGATATTATTGTTGTGAATTATCTCAAGCATTTTACAGCAGTATGATCTGCGGCTAACAAGTATTATCATTGGATTTGAGTGGGAAGTAAAAAGTGTTGATCATTTAATTGATATTGAAGCAGCATGAATTATGCATATCATGGTTGCAACAGGTGACTTAAAACATGGAATTATCAGGGGTCAATCTTTACAGTTAATTCCTGCTACGACATAAATATTTAAGCAAAAGCAAAGATATCTATCACATAAATAATCTAGAATGCCATGAATATACTGTCAATAAAACTAAAAAACATTATTCATGATTTCAGCCAATGAGTGTGACTACAACTAAACATGCACATTTCAACAAAACATAGTTTAGCTTCCAGGTCAATCCACTGTGTATTTAATTTATGTTTATGCATTCCGAAATAAAATGTGTTTAATTGATAAAACCAAAAAATAATAACATATAGATCAGATATGCAATTTCAAACAGAACACTTTTATCTTGCATGATCTGTACATGAGTAAACTTCCTTAAATGTTAAAGAAGTGCTTGTAGTCTTTGCTGTTTGCAAACTAAAGTGAGATCGAGTTACTGAATCATCGGCCACTTTCTTTGCATATATATAGAGAATACGATGTTAGTGTGATTGTGTACTTGAATTTATCGGACCAGTTGAAGAAAGGTTAACATGTACAAGGCGTGGCTTGCTCAGCCATGCAAGCCTTTTTGAGAGAGTCGGAAAAATTCAAGTGCACAATTACACTAGCATTGTATTCTATTTATGCTACAAGATTATTTTTTTTATTTTTTTTTGCTCATCGAATCAAAATAAAAGTCTTTAATTGTTGAAAACAATAGCTTTTACTTTACCATAAAAAAATCTTTTGGAAGAATTGATCTCATATGAAGTCCCATATCACAACTACTGGAAAAGAGGTAGCAACAGTACTGTTCCAATTTTTAATATGCACCTAACGATTCCTTCTATGAAATAATTTAGCTGTTGGATAAGTACAAGCAGCCTGAACCAGGAAAGATTGTGTCTAGAAGGGATAATGTCTTCGGGTGCACCAGGATAAAAATGNTCAGCAAAAAATAGGCGGGGCTGTCATGTTTACTGGGTAAACTCATATGAGGCCTGAAGAACACCCGAACTTGTGAGAACAAATTCATTATTAATTTGAGCATTTGATAAAGGAAAATGTTGT
The DNA here is from genome assembly GCA_007657795.1 of Dreissena rostriformis. Classification (NCBI taxonomy): domain Eukaryota; kingdom Metazoa; phylum Mollusca; class Bivalvia; order Myida; family Dreissenidae; genus Dreissena; species Dreissena rostriformis. The sequence goes on from VMBQ01001994.1 coordinate 78,077, forward strand.
TTGACGGCCTGGTTAACTCAAACAGGAGAGCACTCACCTAATATCATGGATCCCTAGTAAGAATCCTGGACAGGCCGCATAATTTCCTACTCTATGACATTAGGCGCCAAACAGGGGGCTGTGACATGATCTGGGTATCCTCTTCCGAGGCCCATCTGGTCAATGATTTGAAGCCCCGAGCTTCTGAAATGGAGGATTTCATGTAAGAAGTGTCATGCAAAAATAAGTCTCATGCCATATGCAGCCAGGGTAGCTCCAGATCAGTCTGAGCATTTGCCCAGTCTGGTCAGGCGCTACCCTGTTTTCTTCATAGTCACGACAGGTTTCATAGTCTCATTTTTGGTCAGGGTTGTTCCTGACCAGACTGGGCGCTTGCTCAGGCTGGTCTGTAGCTATGCAGTCCACAATTGGCATTAGACCCATGTTCGCATGATGCGGCTCATGCATTCGTGAGTGTAAATGTCTCATGAAATTGGCAACATAATTAGTGATCAGGTCACTAATAAGCAGGATTGCTGGATGAAAGTCCCAGACACAATGCGGGGAATCACGTGGTCAGATTTGAGAAAAAATGGCCGCCGATGCCTCGCTTTGATGCAAAAATTGAGTCTTCAAACAGGTACATCTACCTTATTACTTACTTGTTTTTAATCGGATGACGCCTATCATACGGCCAGCCGGAAGCGGTTTCAGCAAATATCAACCGTTTTCATCTGGTTGATCTGAGTGTGGAGGTAACTCATGGAATATTTCGCGATTTCCTGAACCGTCAATTGACATTGAACACGGACAAACAATAATATCACTGTTTTCACACTAATTAGCACTGTTTAAGTACTATTTGTTCACGTGGACGCATTTTGGTTGACAAAAAATGGATAACTCGATTGCTTGTGGCGTTTTTTTCAAGATAAAGTTGAGTTTCGATTGGTTTTGACGATTGATATTGAGCACGGACATGGCCCTTATACACGGACAACGTCTTGAACAACGCACATGTCAAGGAATATCGTTTTCTCCGCCCAATAGGTCTAAAACAACCTCGCATTGTCATTTTCTGGTACATGTAGCGATACATATCTAATCTTAAGGCACTGTAAATTTAAGTTTCGTATACGAAATTGGCTATCTGGATCATCAAAATTTTATTTTCAATAGGAATTTTATTGCTAGCCTGTTTCAGTGTAGCTGCTTTTTGTTTTGGCTTTCGAGATTTTAGATTGCTGTTTTTTGCTTGAAGAAATCCCTTCAGGATATTGTCATTTGAGTGCATGTTCAATTGTGTTCAGAACAATTTCTCGTGATAAAGGGACACCTACATACAAACACAGGCTAACATCTTACCCGATTTCTATACAGTTTGTGACCAGAACATGAAGTATGAATATGATTTGGCATTGGGAATGTATTTAAACAACGTGAAAATGCATGTTATTTCCTACAGATTGTGTACTGTATTTTAAGCTTTCAGAGATCAATTAATCAAGTACTTTGCTAAACAAACTATTACATTATGAATTAGTACTGAAAATAAGCCATATCAGACATTTAATAACGTATAATACGTATCAACACCGGGGCTCGAACCACTGACCCCTGGAGTGAAAGTCAGCACCAACCACTCGGCCGTCCGTGCTGATATAGTATGAGGTGTATTATATACTTCATATGAGCAATCTTGGTAATGTCACACAATATATGTATGTCCGTGCTCAATATAAATCGTCAAAACCAATCCAAACTCAACTTTACCTTGAAAATAACGCCATGAGCAATCGAGTTATCCATTTTCTGTCAACCAAAATGCGTCAACATGAACAACTGGTACTTAAACAGTGCTTATTAGTGTGAAAGCAGTGATATTATAGTTTGTCCGTGTTGAATGTCAATTGACGGTTCAGGAAATCGCAAAATATTCCATGAGTTATCTCCACACTCAGACCAACCAGAGGAAAACGGTTGATACTCGCTGAAACCGCCTCCGGCTGGCCCTATGATAGGCGTCATCCGATTAAAAACAAGTAAGTAATAAGGTAGATGTACCTGTTTGATGACTCAATGTATGCATCTAAGCGAGGCATCGGCGAACATTTTTTTTTTCTCAAATCTGACCACGTGATTCCCCGCATTAAGACAGTGGCAACACAATATCCTCTGACACCCTAAGACCATTATAGGATCTAGTGGTAACAGACAGACATCCCAATGTAAGGTTCACATATTCAAACCTCTGGTTCCCCTATAAAAGGATCATTTAAATAAGACATTAGCCATTACTGGTAGTGTATAAGTGGTGTAACAAGAATCTGTAAAAGAGGTATAGGTTACTAAAGGAAAGGGGATGCTAAATCCACTATAATACCATGTGGAGAATTACAGTAATTCTGGAGAGAATAATAGTGTTATGATTAAAATTACACACATATGGGCGCATCATGCAAACATGGGTTTTATGCCTTACACAGCCAGCATTAATCCAAACCAGACTGTACCAAGGCTCAGTCTGGTATAGAGGTAGACTGTCCGCTAATAAGACCACACAGACTTGCATGACTTAATAGGGGACAGGGTAGCTCCTGACCAGACTGCGTCTATGCGTACGCAGGGCTGGAGCCTCCATTGCCACATATGGCATTAAACCCATTTTCGCATGATGCAGGTCATATACAAGCAAATGCATTCAAACCGACCTGTCACAAACACTACCTGTCGGTAAAACCACACAGCTATTCGTCTACCTGGAAAATCACAACCACATTTATTTCCTAACAAAGTATCTATACATACAATGTGTAAAAATAGTATTACAAACCAATTCATAACAACCAAGTTATTTCAAACCACATTCTTTGAGAGACTACCATTTTTATTTTATTTTTTTATTTTTAAATGTCTGTTATCAAAGATCAAACTGCATTGCCTGCAAAACATCATCCTGTGTATGCTTTTATCTAAAAGCAGCAATCTTTTCAAGAAAATCCACATCAAGTGCAAAAAATGGTGCCACCTATGATAAAAGGAAAAATCAATAAATTAAGAAAAGCAGGGTACAATAGGATGTATATAAGTTTGTTATGTACTGCATATATGGTATTTATCAGTTATTATTCATTTCATATCAATAATAACCCTATTAAATAGTTTACTTGTCAGTTTAGGCAGCTATGCTTTATTGTGTGCACACCAGAGATATATCTATCAATATTTATTTAAATATTTAATAGATCCTCAACACCAGAGATTTATCTATCAAATTTATATATTTAATAGATCAGTAGTATTAAGAACCTTATTTTCTCATCAAGAGAAATATGATATATATTGGTTGTCTTAATCTAAGTTTTATTCACTTTTAACTAAACAAAATGTTGCTTAACTAGTATTTTTTTTAAAGGCAGTGTCATTATATTAAATTGTTGAGACTGTGATCCCTGGATTATTGCACTAAATGGAATGGCACCATGTTGATAACATAATTGCCTTGTGTCCTCTTAAAATAAGGACCCAACTTAACACACTCATGGTCACAAAGTGGTCACTTGTTCATACTTGATTATGATCCAATAATTATTAAAACACCTTTGACAGAAATAAGTTTGTCAATATGCCCATGACGTTTGATGTTGAAACCATGTTTGCGTGTAGGTATGTATTTGAAAGTTATTAAGGTAACTTAAAGAAAAATGTGCATGCACCAGATGCATCTATTTTATAATTTCTCTGTAAATGTCTCTGAACAATGATTATCTCTTTTATAATAATTTTGTTTAAAAAAAAGTATCTGACTGCCTTAGAATAAATGCCAAGTTTTCAGTAATCTTGTCAATTTTATCCAAATGTCATCTATAAATCATACATCTACTAGGTTACCTTGGTAATAAAATTGCCTTCTGCTAATAAGATCTTTGAAATTTTCATTTTATTAAGGCTTCAGTTTCATATTCCTAGTGCTCAGGTTCCTATGGTTTTACTGCCATTATCAGGAATCATTAATCTTTCCAGGTAAATCACATAACATTTGTGGCAGAATACTTCTCATTTTTTGTAAATGATTACCTAACTGAAATATCTGCTCATAGTTATACATTCCGATAATATAGACACTTTCTCAAACATTTCTAAAAATGTTCTATAGCTCATGTAGTGCATGTTATGATTTTATATTAGTTTATTTACAAGCAGATTATGAACATGTTTTTGATTCATACATTCTATAAAAGCATGTCATGATTTGTGTTATTAATTTGTAATGCTAGTTCTTTGAGTGTGGTTAAAGAAACAAATAACCAAAGGTGTCTTAAAGAACCTTGCATCTAAAATTATATCTTTAGAAAAGAATCATGGCATCGAAGCCGCAAAAATGTTGGTACCACATACATGATAATTAAATCTACATATAATACAAGTATATATTACCAACAATATCTACTTCCATATTTCCCCCTCACATCAAAGATCCGGGAAAGAGTGAATGGGAGTTAACGATATCATGCTCAGAAAAAATGAAGAATATATGGTGGGAGGTTACAATAAAATTCAACTATCAGTGAATGACAATAAACTCTTCACCAGATTGGCACTATTTGGAAGTTCTACAGGTAGAAGTTATTTGATTACTTGTGTGGTATTAGTTTATTTGTATGTGTTATTTTTTACTACTTGTATGTGCTGATGTCTTTTATTTTATGTTAGTTTGTACTCAGCAGATGTATCATCAATTTCAGCGATGACTTCAATTGGGATAGTGATTATGATGATTCTTGCACAATGAGATCTTTCTCACAGCATTTTGCGGCAAACTAAACTTTTCTTTGTGTATAACTTTGCGAATGGATAAAAACTTTAAAAATCATGCACCACAAAAAAAATGAAGTTGCACTGAAATGTACATTGTGCATGCCAGAAACAGAACAGCTTTCACAGATGGGTAACAAATTGTAACATCCGAGCTTCTTACTGCCCAGTACAAAACCCCAGACCAAAGACGGGGGAGATGTTTGATATATTCTTTCATATTTTCAAGCAATAAGCATTGGGTTGCCTAGAGTTAAATTGTGACAAAGACAGAAGCAAAACACAAGAGATTGCTTTAATAAAGAGGTTTCTGGCTGAACAACTTGGGGCAGATGGTGTCAGATAAAAATAAAAGGGCCAAGATGACCCTTTATTGGTTACCTGTGTAATCGAGCTTGTCAAGTTATGGACCCATGAGGCACATCTTCCAAACTACGAACTGCGCCTCAAACACCAATCATGTGCTGCGGAATTGGTTTGGTTACAGAATCCTCAGGAGCAATCTTTAATTGTAGCCTCCCAGAACAGCTAAGCAAGTTAAACTTCAAATAATGAATATTGATGTGAGAAACAGACCAAATGCGTCTGGCCACAGGAGAGAAAACCTTATTCTATACATGAATAAGCAGTACCTCTTGAGCTTAAACACTGCAAGGACAGAGCCAACAATGCCACCGAACAGGTACCTATCCCATGGTGAGATTATGTCCTCGTGGAGATGTAGAGACCAGTTCCATGGAAGACACTACTGCAAAACATTGTCAAGAATTTGTAACAAGCGCCATCAATATGGTCACTATGCTAGGTGTTGCACATAAACAACATAAGAAGAAAACAGAACCACTGCAAATTCTAGGACACTGAATTCAAACAACAGACATCAACAAAAAGTCAACTGTGTGATGAAACTAAAAGGACCATGGAAGATTCAACCGCTACAAACAACATGAGATCAGATAAAAAATGTTGAATTCGAAAACACAAGTTCAATGAGTAAAAAAATGCCTTACAGATTAAAATCAAGAACCTTAAAAGCATCATTCGAAACTTACTTTGTATCAGCTATTGAATCACTGTATTTGCAATTAAAACCAGTAAACGAAACTGAAAGATCAACAACGATTTTTATTACCGAGTGTTTGAATAATTAAATAAGGCAAAATTTAATGCAAGAAGAATGTTAAAACTTAAAGGAAAAATAAGAATCATTTAGAGCTGCATGAGGTACAGAAATTAGGCATGAAAAATAATGATATATTCTTAGTAAAAGACAATATGAAGAAGTGAAACTCCAGAAGCTGCAGCAGTATTGCAGTTTTATCATACACACCTATGTGGTCCTTTATTTATGGCAAGGAACCAATTGCCAAAACGGTACAGTACGGCACAAAACGAAACAACATATACACATAGTAGAATAAATCAAGACAGAACCAAGACAGACGGCTTAATACGCCCTTTATCTGCCGTGGATGTCAGAGTAGTGCCCATCATCATAATGTCTGTTACAACAATTTAATGTTAGCAAAATTGCATCATATCCAATTTGATTTGTATCTAACATGTTTCATGATATCTGTAATCTGTACTCGTGAAACGCCATGAAAAACCTTCCATAAAAGTGAAGAATAGTGCACATGAAAAAATATAGAATTCAGCTTTAATTACTAACACTTTTCTATGCGTTTCTTTGTGATATATATTAATTTCATTAAATGTTATAAGAAAGTATTTATTATAAACAGACATTCATTTACTCAACAATTAAGACTGGGTGTCAGAACTGTGACATCTAAAGATTATTGATATTATTGCATTTAATTTGAGGAGATGTCAATTCTAAATTGCTCACAATATAGTTTTGTTAAAATGCACTACAAAACTTGTATTGGAAATTAAAAGATCTTACTGTTCAATGTGATACATTTTTTTTATATAAAATAAATAAACCCACTCTATCCATGCAGTTGACATGACTTTGTACATGGCAGCTTTTGCTCGCTTTTTATAGGGACAAAGGGTGAATACGAAATGCATGATCACTGTTTAATTGAAGATACATTTTTTACAGTCGAGTTAATATTCGGAAGTGTGTTTCGGCTATAAATTTAATGATGCTCATTTGAGAATTCATCAAATAACATGTGTGCGAAAAATGAAATAAATTATTATTCCTTGAAACGTTGTGTGAGTTGCTTTTGCACGTTTTCCAAACTATAATTTTCGTCTGAAACTCCAATTATCCATAATACATGCCACCTCTTGGCCATATTGTTTTCGAGAGGATTCTTCTAAATATATCATATACATATACATAAGCCTATCCAGTAAATGTGACAACTTGGGCATGACACATTTTTGCACCAGGGGCTAGATTTCAATAAACCAAATATTAAACCTCTAACGCTTGCAGTCTCAGAGGTGATTTTTAAAGTAATTTATTATAGATGTATATATATAAAACATGTGTTTCTTTCTCGTGGAATATTGCTCCTACAGCTGGATTTTTGTTTGTTAGTTTAGCATCCATGTAATTGAATAAAACACAAACACACCAACAACCTTTTTTTTATAATGTGGAAATCTAAACACAATCCTATAACCACCTATTAGCCACCATTATATATTTGGCGTTTTTAAACAGTGATTTGGAAAACAAAGTAAAGGTCAAAGGAGGAATTGTTTTTGCACAATATAAACTATGTTCAATTCCATGCATTAATAATACATACAAAATACACAAAGTAATATTGGGTTTGGAAGATGCACCTAGCATGATTCGTTTTTAATTTATTCATGTACTTGCCCATGACTCATAAAGCTGCCCATTTTATTTCTTCTTCAAACTCCATTTTCTGATCACTGATTGATTTTCAATAATTAATTTAACTATAAATTATGGTCGTAAATTTCAGATGATATTTCAACGGTGTATTCCACAAAGAAAAAAGAGTTCAAGCCAGAAAAAATGACTTAAATCGTAAGTTGTTTCTTAACAAATCTTGGTCTTCAATTTCCCTTACTAAATTCACTAAAAAGTACCATAAACAATTTAACCTTATAAACCATGTTGTATGAAGATAGATAAAATTAGTGTAAAATATAAATAATAGAACAACACTATTTTTACTTCTAAACTGCCATAATGCAGATGAGATCAAGTCAATGATGATCATCTTTAGTCCTAATTTAACATAGCATTGATGAAACTCTCTTTCATATTGATATCTTTTTCCTGATATTGATATATTGGCTATGATAAGCTATGATAAGCGTTTATAACAACAGGCCATGCATTTCTGCTAAAAACAGATCAATCAAAAAAAGAATATACTTAAGCTTTCAAACATCAAAAGACATGACTTAACCTGCTTGTCTCCTGTGAGTTGTGCTCGGACAGGCATGCCACTTTCATGTACCAATGTTAATCTTGTCATCATAGACCTGTAACATGCAGGAGTCCTGAGAACTGAAATGGACTTGTCTAAAGATTTGCCATAGTCTGTGAATGATGCTCTTGCATGCCTATTTCAATTTTGTACAAATAATTTCAGACTGTTCTATATGTAGCTCACACAGAGGCTAGTTTCAGTCTGTTTCGTATGTAGCTCACTCAGAAGCTAGTTTTAGTCTGTTCCATATGTAGCTCACTCAGAGGCTAGTTTCAGTCTGTTCCATATGTAGCTCACTCAGAGGCTAGTTTCAGTTTGTTCTATATGTAGCATACACAGAGGCTAGTTTTAGTCTGTTCCATATGTAGCTCACTGAGAGGCTAGTTTTAGTCTGTTTCAAATGTAGCTCACTCCGTGGCTAGTTTTAGTCTGTTCCATATGTAGCTCACTCAGAGGCTAGTTTTAGTCTGTTGTATATGTAGCTCACTCAGAGGTTGATATAGTCTGTTCCATATGTAGCTCACTCAGAGGCTAGTTTCAGTATGTTATATATGTAGCTCACACAGAGGCTAGTTTCAGTCTGTTTCGTATGTAGCTCACTCAGAGGCTAGTTTTAGTCTGTTCCATATGTAGCTTACTCAGAAGCTAGTTTCAGTCTGTTCCATATGTAGTTCACACAGAGGCTAGTTTAAGTCTGTTCCATATGTAGCTCACACAGAGGCTTGTTTCAGTCTGTTCCATATGTAGCTCACATAGAGGCTATTTTTAGTCTGTTCCATATGTAGCTCACACAGAGGGTAGTTTCAGTCTGTTCCATATGTAGCTCACACAGAGGCTAGTTTCAGTCTGTTCTATATGTAGCTCACTCAGAGGCTAGTTTCAGTCTGTTCCATATGTAGCTCACTCAGCGTCTCGAAAAAGTTGAAAAGAAAATAGGAAAACTTACAAAACTCCTCAGTAACTACATGCCTCAAGGCCTTCATATCTGTTATAGGACACTGTCAATACCTTTTTATGCCCGCGGCATCTACTGATGCCGAGAGGCATACGGCGATTGGCTTTTCTGGTTTTCTGTCCGTCAGTATGTCCATCTGTCTGTCTGTCTGTGCAATGTTAACCCAAAAATGACATTTTGTCTAATATCAGTAATGCATCTTACAAAGCTTTGGTATTTGCACGGATAAAGTCATTAAATACTGTCAACACAACCACTTCACCTGATCTCAGTATGACCTTGACATTGACCTATTTTTGAAATTAATAGGAAAATCAAAATTCGTCACAACCCAAAATGAATTTTTTGTCTAACATCCATCATACTGATTTCTACAAAGCTTTGATATTTGCATGGATGATGTCTTTGAACGCTTTCAACATCGAAACATCCATGTACCTCATCTTGACCTTGATATTGACCTTCTGTTGGACTTATTCATGAGGTCCAAATTGTAACCAAACATTCTGCATTTCCTTTAACATCATTTTGACTTTGACATTTACCAATTTTGGGAATTAGACTACATCAGAAAGTCCTAATTTTTGGTTAACCCAAAATGATATGTATCGTCCAACATCAATATGGCTTGCTGCAAAGATTTGTTTATTCGCATTGATGATATCTTTGAACACTATAAACATACTTGCATCACCTGACCTCATTTTGATATTGACCTTATTTTGGGCTAAGACTAATTCACAAGGTAAACATTCTTCGTCCAACCAAATTTATTGTTCACTTAACATCAATTTTGCTTTCTAAAAAGCTTTCAAATCAAAACTCAGCACAAACATCACCTGATTATTTTTTTACCTTGACCTTCTTTTGAATACCTATTCAAAAAGGCCAATTTATAAATTCTGACAATACTTCCACCTGGGGAATATGCGTATATTGAACGCAGAATCTTGTTAGTTTACAAAGATTGTTCAAACTGGTCAGGCCCTTGGTGTCCCATGGCTATTATAAACTTATATTGAAAAATGACTATCAGAATCATCTCGTCTGAAATGGTAAGAGATGTCGCATTTAATATGTAAATGCCTGCCTGCTCACAACTCACAGGAGACAAGCAGGTTAAGTCAATCCTTTGATCAGCTGGATAATAACTTTACTGACATTGAGGATATCATATAGTGCCTTAATATATAAGCTGTTTTACAAACTCTCTCTTATAGAAATTGAGCAAAAGAATTCCTGCTTATTATGTTCACTATAACAGGTCATTCAAAAGCCTCTACGATGCCTCTGTATAGGTTGGAAAGTATTTATTATTTCCAACACAAAAGTACACTCATTAATTTATGCCGTGATGCAATATGGTATCAAACAAAGCAATGTGAGCAAACCACATTAACATGTGCGCACAGCTCAATGCCAGTCTTTCATTCCACATGAAGGTGAAGTGAAGGACTTTCCTTGAAAGATCTATTACAGACACCATTACGCATATAGAATTCCAAAAACAAAATTCCTGCTATAAATTGGAAAACCACTCAATCTTTCAAAAGCAAAGATAGCTTTGCACAAAGAAATACAACTTGCACTTAGCAGATATTTCCACCTTCGCCTGAATGCAAACCAGAATGCAAAATACAAAATGCAGCTGACTAGATAAAACTGACAGATCATTCAATACTGCATAATATGGTAAAGTGATCAATTGCATTTCTCAGTATATGAAGCACATTGATTAAAGATTTTTGTTTCGGTTGCTCTATAATATGATTTCTGTTAAATGAATAATCTGAACAGTAAAATATTCAATTGATAAAATATTTGGAAAGAAAATATTTAAAATATGTTTCATTATCTTCATTTGACAATTATTTTCTCCATTTTTTCAATGAATCAGATCATGGCTCAAAATGTTATATACAGCCAAGAAAAGGGCCATGGTTGTCGTTATTACGTCTCCACCAAGAAAAAAAAAACATAAACATAAACGCCAGGGTAAGATTGTTTAACGCGTGTACATGTCACACTTTAAATGTTATGTTAATTTTATTTTACATTTGTTTTTACAGTGAATGGCAATATTGAAGAATTATTATATACAAGTGCAAAAAAACGGACGTGGTGCGAATCGAACTGCCTATGCATGATATTAGAATCTCTTTATAACTGATCATAGTTATAAATATAAAGCATTTTTAATTATAAATCTGTATTATTTGTATTTTTCGGAAAAAAATATTTAACATCGTTGTGGTAAAATAAAAATGCTTGTTTTAATCATGTTGTTCCGTAAACTACCATACACTCTTTATTGGACTACGTAATGACGGAGTTTTGTTTTACCGGTACCCGCTTAATACGTTAAATGTTAAGTATTATTATTTTTTTAATATTAAAAATGTATAGGTATAAAGCACTTAATTATTATGATCTAAACATCTAAACAGTATTTAGTTTCTGGCATTTTGTAAGGGCAGATGCCTTTACATGTTTACAAAACGCTACATATCTAATAAACGCACAATTGAGTATTTGGCGTTTCATTACTGTAAGATATGACTACTAATTCCACAAGAAGACATGGAGGTATTATAAATTGTGTTAAATGACCAGACATTGCCACCTGTGGTCAGGGACCTATACAAAAGTATAGGTCCCTGCTGTGGCGTATGACACCATGTTGTTATTTAGTATTGATCGGCACAGTATCTGATCATAACGAGATAATTGGTTTGTGCTGAACACAGGGGCAATTAAACCCGATATCTATCAATAAACAAGGTTATTGATATATCTTTGATTGAACACCGCGATAAAAATGCTCAAACGAAGAGTGGCAATTTGAATCAGATTCAAGAGGATATCTTATATGCTACAGGTTTGTGGAATCCATTGAGTAAAACACTTGTTAAGCACATTTGAGTAGCAGAGATCATTAAACAGTATGCGGTATCATAAAATGCGAAATAAATTATGAAAGACAACATGTGATAGCTAGAAATCAGAAATTAACATCAATACATTTCAGGAAACAAAATCTTTAAAAAAAACATTCAGATACAGGAATTGGACCAACATGAACAGACATCATATGATTAAAATAAATAAATATAATTTGATTTAAATCTCAGAAATCCTGACAATAAAAAACTAAAATAAAAAAAAAAATGAATACTTTTATATCTAATTTATATTATTTAAATACTCTTTATTCCTTATTACCGGTTATCACTTTCATGACTTATTACAAAGTTAATAAATATGACAAATACATAAGTGAAATATTAATGTCCCGGGCATTTCAACCATAATCTCAAATCTATAACTTTGCATCTTTCTGGAAGTTGAGGTAAAACAGCCCCAGGGACATCCGTGGGATACAGCTGCAACAAAATAAAAAGGCATGATTAAAGCATTGTAGCTACTTTAAAAAAATATTCATGTAACTTATACAACATACAAAAGTGGTCATATTAAGATCAAACCATTTTCTGAACTATTGGGTACGAATACAAAAAAAAAATATCCTACAAGATTGACAATTCAATTCCGATTTTCGATGGTATAGGTTATGTTCCCAAAGTGGTGAAAAAGCCCTCAAATCATATTATGCCAATAATCAATACCATTAAAAATATAAACTTCCGGAAAATACATCACGATAAGGCGCTTTTTTCAATATTTGTAATTTATATCATTTATTTACATATAAGCAAAGATCTATCATTATTTTAGATCTTTGATTTAAGTTCAAAGTTTATGTACAAAAATAAAATTTGTCTTGACACCCAGTCATTAAAGTCATTGAAGTTGAACGGAATGTTTAATGTATTTTTCACATTTCAGCTAACTTTAATGAAATATACAAAAACCGATAGCTTTAATATGCGTCAATATAATAAAAATAAATGAATTATTTGTGCAACTTACGCGTATAGAGTGCAAGAGACGTTGATTTTATCAGCTACACTGTACAATTTTCTCTTCGGCTGATTTTTTTTATCACCGAAAGACGTCACATCCGGCTAAGGGACACAACTCTAACACTAGTAAATGCGAATAACCGAAAGGGTGTATAGGTAACATTCAGTATATTCTGGTTTAAATGTGAACTTCTTGCTCACATGATTATGAATACCAGTCATCAGCTCATAATTTGCCAGGCTCCTAACGGGTCTCTAACACTTAACCTGTCTTTATAACGGATACAGATCAGTTTAAAACTTTGTATTGTTGCTAAATTCGGCAAAAGCTGTCAGCTTTTTTAAAATGTTTGAAATAATAAACTACAGTTAATGATAAACATAATAAATGAAATACTTTTAGCGATAATGCAACTCTAAACGATGATTGAATCATCACCTTTGCCAAAATATCAGTAAGATAGCACCAACACTTATTGCATTATATTTTTTATTTTTTTTTTCATATTGAAAAAGAAACTGCTTAATTATAGCACACAGAATCACAATTTTCTGCTGAAAAATCAATTACCATTTTGAATAGTGTTTAGGCCTGCATCCTTCAACATTTCATGCACTAAGCAAGATGAGGCAGCTTGTGACCAAAACAGTAGCACTGATTGAAAGATTGTTGACCTTGATCTTTACCCTAGAAACCTGAGTCTTACTTGCGACCTAAAGAAAAAGGAGAACAATTTTAGAAAGTTATTGCAGAATTCCTTCACATAGTGAAGTTATGTCTAAATGATGAATAATTCAACACATGTTTTACCTTTGACCTAAATATGTGACATTGAAATTGCATCTAGAGTAATGCTTCTTGCATGTGACATAGCCCCAGATGATTGAGAACAACTGGTTAGTTGCATGGCGGTGGCTCATATGTTTTTGGAGAACAGCTCCAGACAGGAAAAATCCTTTATAAAAAGGGAATCATAACTCAAATCTTCCCAAGCAATTCCAAGATGTGGCTCCAGACACAAAAGTGTGTTTATTTTAAAGTCAAAAAGGGCCTTAGCTACAGATGGATTGCAACAGCATTTGAGGTGCATCATCCTCTTATCCGTATATATATACTCAAACCAAGTTTCAGTGAAATTGGCCCAAGCAGTTCCGAGATATGTCAACAGACACAAAAGTTTTCCAGACTGAAGGACGGAAGGAAGGAACAATTGATGGAAGGATGGACGAACGGACAACCTGAAAACAATATCCTTCCACCTATGCAGAGGGGGTAATCACAAGATAGTCAAGATGGCAACGTCCATGCAGAGACAGGTATTTTTGGCCGTTCCATACCCTTTTTTACTTTTGTTTAATTTTTAAATAACGCTCACTTTCCAGCCATATCAGTAAAAAGTGATAAGCATTTATTTCTCATTAAAATTCGGTTTATCTCTTTACTTAACTCGCTGAAAAGTGTCTTAGTGGAGCTGTAATTAGGTCATCCCGCTAAGAAATTTTGCAGCGAGTATAATCGATATATAGAGCGAATATTAATACAATGACTGGAAAGTTAGTGTCATTTTAACAATTAATAAAAGTAATAAAGGGTATAAAACAGCGAAAAATACCTGTCTCGCCATGGATGTAACCATAATGTTTGATTATCCCCTCTGCTATTTCTGAAAAAACAAATCCGTTTTTGACACAATATTATTGTTTGATTATCCAACTTAAACATGATTTACACTGCCATTTCTGGGTGAAAATAAATGAAAAGAAATTTATTGTAAACTAGAGCTTGTCACAACAGTGGTACCATAATTATGTATACATCTTACAGCAAAATGTAATGTTGATGTCTACAGAAATTGTAAATAGCACATGTGCATGAATTAAACACTTTTTAACGAAGAATTAAAAACATGTTATATGCATAACTTCTTATAACAAGGAAAATAATGCTTGGTATGCTAGATACATACTGTAAGTTGAAAATTGTTGGGAGTACTTTATCAATGGTGAATCAAGTGCACTTCCCTCTCTTTGTTGTTTTGGGGTTTATGTGTTTGTTTGGGAGGGGATATTTGGACAAAATCTTGTTAATTAGTGTTTGTGCATATGCGCAACAAATCCTGAATGTATTCTCAGAGTCCTGTTTTGTGAAAGCAATCATGATCACGTGCAAAACTCATTTACACCTTTACGAAACGAGCTGCTGAGGAAATGAATTGCAACATGATTCAACCCTTAATACGTTCTTAATTGATAGCACAGCAAGCTCTGTAGGAGGAGCAGATACGTTTTATATCAGCCAAAGGAAAAAACAAAAAAAACTGTTACATTGTAAATCGATTATAAACATTTGTTTATAGTTCCTGTCTGAAAGTACAAAGCAACTGCTAACAATTAAACCAAAAGAGTTTAAGATCTGCGTGATAGCTTGAGTATCATGGACTAGTACTATAGAAATTACTTCCAACAATATATAATTGGAACCAACATTTAAAAAAAAAAATATATTAAAGTTATGTAAACACAATCTGGAAAAACTGATGTTAAAGTAGTGTGATGAATTTAATTTTTGGATCCATAAAATGTCCAACATACAAAGAGAGTTTTTCCTTGAAAATATTTCAATATTGTACCAGTTGAAATGATATTCAAAAATTACAAATAAAAATTCTTGTCAAAATATCACCTGATTTTACTGTTCTGTTTGTGTAGCCATTACTAGGAAATTGATGATTAGCAATTATCATTTTCTACTGTCAAACACTATTATTGTAATAAAATCCTACATAATTTATGAAACAGTGATAATCATCAGCACTGAAAATGGTTGTATTGTGTAGTGTGTTTTGTGGACCTTGCTAGCAAATTGTTTATGGCTTAGCTAGCTAAATTAAACACAATCATGTTTCACCTAGCTGTACTGTATTCATGTTTTCATGACAAACATAAACTTCCACCATTTTAGACAATCTTTGCGGATGACTGACAAGTAAAATATATTATGTTCTATCATGTTTTTATTATTAAAATATTCAATATTACTGGTTGGCGTGTATTTTCCGGATGAAATATCCTTTTATTTTGAGATGGATTTCATAATTGTGCGAAATCAACTGTGAAACTTTTTACTAAGCATCAGAGGGTCTTTGTCTGTTTGCATATGTAAATAAAGCATATGTCATTTAAGCACATGTGCGAACAAAGAGGCCCTAAATGGGGTACATAAAACATTGTCGTTTTCACGAAGACATACGTATTTTCCGGAGTGTTTTTTAAATGGTTGAGTAAAGTATTGCTTCATAAAATGTACTAACGTGAACAAGAAATATACTAAATCATTACCCAACAGATATATTAAAACAATCAAGGTTATCGAATGATTAAATAATAAATAGAAAAAGTAAGTAAGATAATATTTTGAAGACGTAAATATAGATGTTACGTTTAATTATAATTAACACAAATTCACGTTTTTGAACATCACGTGGCGTCTTAGAAAAGGTTTCTGTCAGTCTACGTCTGCTTTAATATACAGAAAATTTAAAAAATTATAACTAACACTGTCTGGATCCTGATTTAGATTTTTTATTTCACATTCGCACACCTTGTTATATTAAATGCATTTACAAATGTCATTCATTTACTATAAATACCAATAAAGTCTACCTAATAATGCATTAAATGTTGTACTTAGCATACGAGGATCTTTGCCTGTTTGCGTATGTAAACAAAGTGAACTCTTGTGCTAATAAAGAGGCCCTAAATGGGGTACATAAACACGGTTGTTTTCACGATGACATGAGTATTTTCCGTTTTTTTTTAAATGGTGGAATAAACGAAAATAGTGCTTCATAATGTATTATATATCTTATATATTTAATCAAAATGTTAATTATTTTTGTTAAAGTGTGGCTAAACTGCAGATATGGTATTTTTGTTGATAGCGGGAGTTTGTGGTCCCCAATTGCATGCTGCAACCTTTTCAAAATTTACAGGAAAACCACAAAAACAGAATGTTTACGAGAATTTTCACTAAGCTACATTAATTGATAGGGGACATGTTAACAGGACATATCATCTGTTAATATGGAAAAATATTTTCGAAAATAATGTAATCAATTTGTTTAATGATTGCTTTACACACAAGTCTTTTTTTTTGTAAATACTTAAACACATATTTATTCTTTTTATTATTAAACGTTGTCCAAAAGGACACTTAGGGAAATGGAAAATCAGTAGTAGGCGTAAAATAATAAAGAGAAATTACCATAAAGAACAGCAGCTATGCTCCTGCACTCTGTTGATAACGAGGCTGTAGTTATGTAAACTTCTCATTCAAGTACCAATATTGTTAGGTGGGAGTTTTAATCCCACCTCATCAATATAGCACTGTTTCTAGATAGATATTCAACCCATGCGAAAGACGTAGGACCTCGGACATATCCGAAAAAAATATCTAACGTCCGATAATATTTCTGAAAATGAAAAAAAAAACAACCATATGTAAAGCTTTGATTAAAAATGAACACAAAACAAGGAATATGCAAAAATACGGGCTGGTTTATGTTTATTTTACTACAACATTTTATTTTAATTTAAAATAAAACATATGTTAGCAACCAGTTGAAAATTGTGATTATATATAGTGTTTATTTCGTATTACTAATCGTTCTTTATTTTATCTCAACATTAAATGCTTTATTAACTCTAGAAAAGGAATTTTCTATCGTTTGGTGAAAACAGTACCAGGTCCGATAAAACCTGGTGAGGTCCTGTAAATTTTTTAAAGTTATCGGACCTCATATCCGGTAAGAATTTTTGTCTTTTGCATGGGTTGTAGATATCTTCAGAAAAGTGGGAATCTGCATTGTTGTAATTTTTTACATTTAAGGTGAAATATTCTGTCAAAATGCCGCTTTAATTAGACTGAAAGCTCAGTCTGAGACCAATTATGTACCTTTTGTACCAGCTATCAGGTTTGGTCAAGTGATACAAGTACAACGTGTTTATGGTTTGAAATGTCCTTGACTACATATGCTGGTGTCAACAACCTGCTTTTTGTTTAGAATAGAATTTCATTGTTGGTCAGGTGATACAAGAACAAGGCGTTCAAGGTTAAGAATGTCCTTGACTACATTCGCTGCTGTCAAAAGCCTGTGTGTTTTATTTGAGGTTAGAATGTCATTGGTGTAACATAACTCTGATGTGAGCTGACATGATGGTAGCCAACGACTATATTGCTGGAATTCAATGACTTAAGTGACATACCACTTACATGTTGGAGGATGTTTACATGTGGGAAAAAATTGCTTTCTAGCATTAGTATTTGATGGTGTTTAAATCAATTATGTGGAAAGGCTACAACCAAATATGTAAATCTTTGCCAACAATTCCAGTTGTACTGTATGTTTTCACTAGTTCAGTCTACACAGCAAACATTTTACATATTCATGTATTGAGGTGTAAAGTGTGTTTTTCTGTTTCAATACAGACGTACCTGATTTTTTCCGATCCCATAAGTATGTGTAAATTAAGACGAACTTATCCGTAGTAATTACTTCTTATGACACACTTTTGTCCTATCGCCCGTATTAAAGGGACTTGTTCGCCGATGTTGGCATGTTTTGAAGTTTGTCATTTGATGTTTTAAACAGATAAATTAAAACATCGGAACTAAAATGCTCCAGTATAAATCAAGAAGAAGAAGTAAAGAAAGAAAGAAAAGTAATCCACACCTTGACTTGAACCACTGACCCTTGGAGTAAATGTCTAGCAATCCTTGTATGTCACAAAATATAAAGATAACAACAGAACTTTCCTAATTATTCACTCGTTTCACGTTTTAACGCTTATCATTTTCAGGCTTTAAAATCGTCAAAAGATGCACGTAATGGATTTTTTTAGAGCATGGTAAATGTTCAGTATTACTGTTTACTTGCAAATTATCATAATTTCAACTAAAATTTGCAGATCTGAAACATTTAGTTTCAATTTTGTCCATTAATCAAAACGTGAACAAGCCCTTTAATGTTGAGATTGGAAATTCAAAATGCTACAACAAAACTATGTATGCTTTGATTGCGCTATCAACATTCCAAAAGCCTGTTAACGTTATGTACTTATTATCAACATTTGAAAACACTACACGATCAAAGAAGTCAAGTATTTGCAAAAACTGACTGCATAAGAACAAGTATGATCTGAATTCAGACAGTTGCATTTTTTGAAATCATAAAAATCTGGAAACACCCAGCTAAAGAGGTTTAAATAGGATATTAATCTGGATACAATTAACATGAAGTATAATTGGATGATGCCGTCTATAACATTTTTTTATGTGGAATCATTCAGCAGAATAAAGGAAAATATACAGTAAGTGGTAACCAGGTACATAAGCGAGGACACCTTATTGCAACAGTTATATAGAAAGTCATTCACTTGAGAAATAAATGACATAATCAGAATATAATATTAACAGTAGTGAACATTTGATATGTGTTGACACTGCAAACCTTAATAATAAAATGTTTCTATGGTTAAAAAGGTCTGTGAAATGCAAAAATGGCATACATTCAATTCAGAAATTGTCATAGAATTGTCTTTTAAATATGAAATGGAGAGTACAAAAACCAGATTACTCTTGACAGGTAAAGTTTGGCCTCACCATCTAAGCAGACTTTTGCAGAATGAGACATATTGAGATGGTAACTTGAACATTTGGCCCATCAGAAGTAAGCCCTGACAATACAGTTTTCCCAATGCATCAACCTTTCTCAAATGCACTGATTACTTTAATATGTATTTCGTCCCATAACAACTGATAAGGTGTGTATTTCACTCAGCCCTATTATTGTAGATTGCTTTGTTTGTTGATTTAAATTTGTTCGCTGTTTTCAAAAGTATTTCTGTTACATCAAATGAGTCAGTAAATCTACTCATTTGTTTTATAGGTTAAGTGCCAATAACTGACATCTGCTCCATTTAATACAAAGAAGTGAAACTCCAGAAACTCCAGCAGTATTGTATTCCTAGTATACTCACGTAAATGGTCCTTTATTTATGGCAAGTGACCAATTGCAAAAACAGTACAGTACGGCACAATACGAAACAACATACACACATAGTAGAATAAAGCTGGGGTCACTGCCTTGGAACGGTCAATGCTAAGCACTGGGGGCTTAAACCGGTTATAGACACTGAGGAAGACTTATCATGACCAATCACCACACAGGTTATGTTCCGGGACTGGGAAGGGAACCCACTTTTCTTGAGTTTGTATCTAAATACTTAACCTCTGTACACTTTACTCTGGACTACGTCTTATTCAAACATCTCTTATTTGAATTAATGTATCAATATTCCATCAACATGTACGCATGTCCTAATTTGTTGTGCGTATGAGCTGACTGGGCGTGCCTTTTGATTCTTTTGTAGTTCGTCAGACGTTTACGTCACATTCTCACATAAATGTGGATTTGTAAATATCGTTTTTATGACTGGCCATATTACAACAACACTTTTATGAGCTGTTAACTAGCATAATTCCATGTATTTATTGTAAACTTTTACTGCAGTCGATGGACCATAATAAGTATTCTTGCTAATAATCGCATTTTACCCACTACCAATAGAAAAGTCTATAGTACCTACGAATTATCATCATCATCATCATCATCATCATCATCATCATCATCATCATCATCATCATCATCATCATCATCATAATCATCATCATCATCATCACCACCACCACCACCACCATCATCACCACCATCATCACCACCACCACCATTACCATTTTAAATAATACATTTGTTTGTATTACAATAAGTTGCACGGCAAGTTTTAAAACAAAATAAACCAGAGATAAAATGGACAATTATTGACATATTGAATCAAGCAATTATTTTTGAAATATGTTTTGTTTGATCATTAAATGTTTGGGAAAGTTTAATATGTGTTTGCCTATGTTGACATACATTTACTATTCAATTATAAGTGATGTTTGCTCTGTATTTCAGCATTTATTGAAACGTTACAGGCAAATTATCAAAGTGAAATGATGTTATTGTCTTATTGTGTTTTTCTTTTAATGCTGCATCGTCCTGTTTGAATATATTTCTGTTAATATAGTTATTTGATGTGAGCTGTCCTTAATCTTTCCTCGTCATTAGTTTTTTAATATCTGCTGGTGTTTATTTCTCTAGTTTTGTACATTCACTCGTGCAAATGAAGATAAACATGAATTTTGGTACATGCCATGTCACCAGTTCGGATGAAATGCAAATGCTTTGTGCAAAATTGCATGTATGTCTTTTGTCAGTTCATCTTGTTAAACTATACTCAAAAATCATAATATCTGGTTTGCCATTATTGTCTGCTTCTTTACAATACATAAGTTATGATGACATGCCATTTGAAGAAAGAAAATGAATACATTTGCATAAATACAACTGCGTCTTGAAAACTTCAGGCCTTTGTTGAACTTTTTTTTTCGCGTGAACAGGCAGACTGCTAGTTGTGTGCAGTTTCAATTTCACAGTTTGGTCTATCATTAAAGCTTTGTTCAATGTTTGTGTGCGCATTGTTTTTATTTTACATCTTTACTAGCTGTATATATTGATCGAAATGAATGCTATGCTTTTCAAAAGCAGACTTAAATTGATGCTAAGGTAGTGCAGATATGACATTTAAACAATTAATGATCTGTTTCTGAAATAAGTTACTTCAATACAATATTAAATCACACATTCCGTATGTACTTTGGACATATATTTGTTTTTTCTTCTGCTATGTTGTATATACTTTATGATTTCTAAAGATGTCAGTCTGAAATGCTGTTTAGTTTCTCTAGAAATAAAAATTAAACATGTTTTAAGTATAATGAATACAAACCATTTCAAATATACAAACGATAAAGTAATAATGAAACTCCAGAAACTATATAAGAACACATTTCAACTTTTTTTGCCAGGATATTGTGTTTGTTTTGTTTGAACATATAGTGTTATTCAACATTTATTACATTCTTAGATGTATTGTAAGATGTTTTTTTTTCTAAATACCTTAAAACTAAAATGTAAGTCATGTCTTTTGATATTTAAATAGTATAATGTTTAGTGCTGTTTTTTTAAACTTACCCCACTCTTCCGTGTCTGTTATTTTTATTCACGTAGTACTTTACAACCTTGATTGTTCACAGTTTTAAGTTTTACGTGTCTATAGATCTGATACTATTCGTCGCGTTAAGTGAAAATGATTCATGATTAAAGCTTGACATTGATACAAGTTTGACAAGTGCGTGTGAATTTTATGAATTTAAAATGCAAACTTCTAAATTATATTAATTATAAATGAATTAGAAATTATGCACATCTTTAAAGTAAGTGAATATAAATTACCTGTCGTATATCATTAGCACAAGTCCAAACTCCATGTTGCATACTAGTAAAGTTGTAGTTTGTATGGTAAATGCAAATTCAGATAGAGTAAAATCACAGTGGGCCTACCTATTGTCTATTAAATTCATAGTTTAAACCATAGGGCAAAACTTTCATTGGTGTTCACATCCAGAATTTATAAGTTATGGTCGATGAGATTGCAAGGTGCCGCTTTGCCATCTAACCGTAGTTTCTTAAATTGTCATAGCAGACATTGGTT
Source organism: Dreissena rostriformis (assembly GCA_007657795.1). Classification (NCBI taxonomy): domain Eukaryota; kingdom Metazoa; phylum Mollusca; class Bivalvia; order Myida; family Dreissenidae; genus Dreissena; species Dreissena rostriformis. The sequence continues at coordinate 100,798 of VMBQ01001994.1, forward strand.
CCAACAATTAGATATAAGTTTTCAAATTAAGAAATTCTATGGTTGAATAGAGAACTATGGAAAATATCTGGTCTCCCTTTACCCCATTTTTAGTATCGCTCTGGATATTGTATTGTCAAGTACACAATCCTAAAACAGCGCACTAACTGCGCGTTTACTTTTAAAACTGACAATTCTTTTCATAATAACCATTACTTATACGAATGTTTTCGGCCTCTTTCAATACCCATTAACATTTCTGCATTTTCGTGCAATACCAGTTGCACATTATAAGTTGCACGGATAACTTCCAATCTGCGTCATAAATGCCATTCGTACACACAGAATTTGCACATTTGCAGTGCAGTAAACTACGCTAAGGTACTGGAGCGAAACATAACGATAAGAAATAATGATGAGGCAATTTTGTGGACGGTCGGAAAATGGGGAATTAGTTGTACTCGTTTGTAGTTCAAGTATGTCACTTAGACATAGTAGCCATTTCCAAGCATTTCCAAGCTATAGCATTTACATTTTACCTCATTAAAGCATGCAATACAGTTGTAAAAAATTGTTTGATATGGTATATGTATATCGCTTATATAAAAATAAATATAAATATATATATATATATATATATATATATATATANGCAATGAAGTTAATTTGTCCCACATATGGGGGGTACAACATATTTTCATATAAATCCCACGAACTTATATGTTAATCAAACTTCATTTTAAGCACATTTTTATAACTATTCTCTTATACTTTAAGCAAATATGTTATTTAACATATGGACAATATTCTATAAAAAAGATGAATAATGGAAACCGTTAAATTGGATGAACCACAGCATCCTATACAGCGGACATAATCAAAATAAACCTTAACAAAATACCTAGAATATCTGTACCCATCACTTCACTGACGGGAATGGGGTGTTGTTGCCCCATCAACAGATCAGTGAATTCATTTGATAATATCTTTGGCTGACACTGATCTGTTGATGGGGCAACAACACCCCATAACAGTCAGAAAGTAGTCGAAAGTTTCCAATGCTACTGAGAAGAGAAGTACAGACAACATTTGAACTTTTCCAAGGTTACTGAAAAGATAAGCCAATACAGTATTTTAACGTGTCCAAGGCTACTGAAAAGAGAAGTCAAGTTGATCGTTTTCAGAAACACATCATAAAAGATTAAATCTAAATAATGCAGGCATTGTTCATCATTTAATACCAGTTTCCCCATGATTTATATGAACCCATCGTTATAGCGACATAGCCATAAAGATGCCCGACGTTTGTTTTACAGTTGGCATTTGAAAAAACAACAGTTTTAGTGGCAAAACGTAGAGTAACAGGCTTTATAGCAGGATGATAATGGACGAATAAGATATGAATGATACATATTGACATGCTCTATGAATGAAGCGAATATGAATATTTGGGGCAAGTGTTTGTTCTATGGGTGTGGTTTTGTTTGAATACTGGGACACATTTTTATAATAGGTTAATAAACTGGTTTCAGAAATGTTGTTTGATACATGAGACTAAACAATGAAGGTATCAAACACTAGTAAAGGTGTAATAGTATTTATGTCACGACCATTAATCACGGGCGCCACCTCTTTTTTTAGATGCATTTATAAAAGAGCTATTTCGAGGACCGGAAGTTTTTTTTAAATACATGGAGAATTGTACAGGGTTAGTAGGTTGTTTATGTTTTTTCCCCACATATTTCGCATGAGTTAAAAAATCGGGCAATGTAGTGCGATCCAGCGAAGATTCATTTATCCACAAATGTACAGAAACATACACTCATAATCCAATAGGAAACATGAAGACCTTTATAAGTTGCGACAAAGTTGAGTTTTTACAATCAAGTCGATGCTTGTGCCTGTGTGACAAGCAAATTTCCATTCATTTAAATCGCTAAAGACATCAAACGATTAGCGCCACCTCGAAATGGATTGGCTTATTTATTAATGCATCTCAATAAGAGGTAGCGTCCGTGATAAACGGCTGTGTATGTGTTACTTCATGTATATAAGTTATTTTCACGTGTAGTGTTCTGCTTGAATAAAAATTTCTATGAATTGTGTTAATTTGTCTTTGCTATCCTTTACATGTCTATATTATCTTTGTATCTTAAAGAGTATTACCTTATTTTCATCGATTGGTACAACAGAGAATTACAGAGCGATGTAATAGTTCATGCTTCCAGAGCATGGCAGTACAAAACGCATTTTTTATTATAAAGGACATACTTTATGTTTTGTAAATTGAAATGGTTTAAATGTACTCATTGATTATACGTTCATTTATGTGTAGGCGTTTCGCTTATTAACGTTAACAGAACTGACAACACAAATAATTCATAAAGATAGAACGCATGTTTTGTTTGACTGTATAATTTTTTCCCTGGAAATCTCTATTCACCAACCATACACCTGCATTACACGGCTTTTTATTTTATGAGAGCGGAATTGCTTTGTTGATGCAGCACTGTTATTCTACATTACCACGAAGATTAAATTGTGATTCATTAAATTTAAATCACAATTATTTGTACCAGTATCAGATTAGCTCCAAGTGTCCCTTTTCACCATTTAAATGCCATTTATATTCACATCATTCGGTCTAAAATTTCAAAAAAATAAATAAAAATGTTTTATGTTTATGCAATTAAAGTGTCAAGGTAATACAATTTATGACCATTGTCTGAAATTCGAGAATTCAATACAATAAATGTTGCATATTGCAGTAGCATTATTATTGTTGACGATGCCTGTCAATAACACAAGTTTATTTCAACGATGTATACGTGTTACAGTTTTACGCTTAAATGATTTCTCTCCTGCCGATGCCCCTGAAGTTTCACTTTGTATAAAGTTTTTCTTTCAGTACCAGCAATTTATTTCACGGATAAGTTTACTAGTAGTTTTAAAAACCATACATGTTCAATGCTTAATTAAGACAAATATATATTCGAATAAAATTTTAATTTTATTAAAATTGCATGGGTTGTTTTAATTATTGCATCTTTTAAAAATGAATTGAATATTATCTGAATCAGTACATGCAACGTAAATATTGCGTTTTTTTTTCAAACACGCTCATAGTGTGTACACTAAATTCGTTGGATAACCGGGTGAATTGGATACAGGCTGGTCACCCTAGACGTGGTAGGGTGTCTACAATAACATGCCTATATCATAGCTTGCGCATATCAAGACTACTAGTTGACTATGGCTATAACTACCCTAACGAAGACCACTCAGACCAATGCTAGTGTTAAAGTAGACGATTACGAGAATCTCATGGCCAAGAGTTCCACATTCCTGAACAGGTGGACTGAAAACTGCTTCGACCAGACCCCAGTCTCCTTCAGAACGATTCCAGACTATAAGCAGAGGATGAGGAGGCGGTGCGCAGTCTGAAGGCAGGATATCACAAGTTCATACTATCAGACGTATCGTTTGTATCAGGGTAACATGGGACGTCTTAGCTCCATACGGACTAAGATACATATCGATCATTCGTCTGTCTTATGAACTCGTTGACTTCATTCGCCTCGTTGCATTATTAAGATGGGATAGTATTTATATTCATGCCTTAATTACCATACATTTTATTAATAACAATGTACCAAAAAAAACACGTATACAGAAATCATTGTTACTTTTTTATTATTTGAAATTTATTCCTCGACAATTCGACTTCCGACAACTTTTTATTTGAACTGAGAAGATTGCGGCGTCCATCGATTTCGTATTGATGCCGTAGACAATAAGGTCTTGTAAAACATACTTTGATATCTGGAAGTTGCTTGTCTAGCACTCAGCAAAATGACAAGTCATGAGAATTTTTACATTTTTGTTTCACATAAATTGATGCATGTTTGATTTTCTTTCTTCTGCAATGACTTACCTGAGCAATTTTTTTACTAATAGGAAATACCAAAACACACTAGGATTTGGTCATTGAAAAACTCGGTGTGCAACTCGCTTTATAATTTGTATGTTCAATATTTCCAACCATTCTTTGAATCCAAATATTTATTTGATTAGAAATCTGTACACCGTAATCGTTTTCCATGATCGCATACAAACTAGTTATGAACTGCCAATCTTGTTATAAACGGATGTCATGTTTCCCTCTGGAATAGAACTAGGCGCAGCTACGGTATGATTATACATTTTTCGGAAACCTTTTGGACGCCACTTGCTAGAATATTTTCGGTTATCATATGAACATAGTTGAATACGATAACAAGACATTCTTTTATATTATTCGCGCAATGGATGAATATATACATTCAATTTGTTGGTTATGATAGTGTTATGCCATACTTGGAACGTAAACATAGACATATCTTCAAGACAAATGAGAGGATAAAATTGAGCAATACATTAATGTGCACAATATATTAGTATGAAGTATGAAGCTCAAATTATTTTATTATTAAGAACACAAATTATGCTCTTTTTATCGTTATCACATTGCTCTAAACTATGCATGTAGCAAGTTATAGACCATCTGCTGCTATGGAAATGATAGCAATGGAGCGTTTACTACAGTGTATATTGGTTGTGTATTATCATTCTATTTAATAGGGGCGTGTATAACAACAATATAACAATGGGCATTACATTTATCAATATGGCGTTTTTGGTTTGAACATTCGTCAAAATATTTTGTTTTAAAGAAAAAGGTGTATGTACATTGTTCGTATTTTCTAATGCAGACGCGCATTAGCCTTTGACCTGGTCTATAATAAATCATCGTTCATTTGTTTTTGCAAAAAATTGTAATGTATATTTTGTTTTTAAGTTTGTAATGAAATTTGTGTATATCATTACACAATTCTGCTTTCGACTTATGGGTCACAGCTATCCTTCCAATTTGTTTGATCTGATTTATCGCTTAGTGGATTATTAAGTAAGAGCTAACTGTCTAATGTTTTGGAGTTTATCGCTCGCTCAGTTGATTAGTTAGTCACAACCAAATGTCTAATGTTTTTGATTTTATCGCTCACTAAGCGGACCATATATTTCTGTTTTAAGTGCCATTTCGTCTGTCCTCATACAATCATTAAATGGAACATCAGTCACACAGCCGTTTACGCGCATTGTATTGGCGGAAGTTTGTTAATGAGTATGTTTTGACGGCAAAAAAACGTTTAATTAGCAGGTGCTTAACAACGCGTGTATACAGAGATCAATGGTGCTCTTCTTTTGTTTGACAGTTAGTGCACGTCAATACGACTTCCGATAATTGCATATGCCAAGCGAGTATAATGCAGCATTCATCGATTTTCTCTTGATACCGATATTAATAGCATATAAGACAACAATATAAGTAAACAGATATTGATGCCTTGAAGTCAAAACGGTGGGAAATGCAAACGTATTGTTATCGAGAAAAACCGTGCTTGGTCTTCACGTTGGACATTTATCACCTGCATATTCTCTTCGAATACAAATGAGTCTCGCTCTGGGAAAGCGGATTAAATGCAGTCCGCACAGGCTAATCAGGGATGACACTTTAATGGTTGGAAATGCAAAAATATTGGAATCGAGAACAAACGTTTTTGGATATCATATTTCAAATTTATAAGCTGCATATTCTCCCTTCAAATACAAATAAGTTGATACTACAGTTGTGGCAGACAGTTTAGGAGCGATACGATGTCTTTTTGTTTAAGGTCGATGGCCCAAGGGAAATTTTCCTCAATTGAGGCTTCTTTGATCTCCATAACAACTGTACAGTAAAATAGTTTGATGACATAGACGTCAGATTTTATTCATATTCCAACACCTTTGTTTTAATAAAGCGTCCCTAGTTAAATATCTATGCTACGCGGACGCTTCTTTCTTGGATATATATATATAACGTTCTATGAGTGCGCAAATAGGAGATAAACACGATCAGTGTCATATCACTCAATATCACTATCTTATTTCAACTCTCTTCTTAACTAAACGACAGTCGTAGACATTCGTGCACAGCACATTACGAGAACGAACTATTCGAACTTCCAATTGTCTATATATAACAGGACAATACCGACAAAAACAAAACAAAACATTAAAACAATAACAGTTAATTTAATAGTATGAAATCGTTCGTTATGAAGGCATCGATTTAAAAAGAGCAGTGCTAAGAACTATGTAAATCTCTAGAAACCGGTGAATCGTTTATAGCTTGATTTGAATAAGTAAATTGGGTGAATCCTGATATTTGATTAAATGATTAATTGATAACTCAAACCAATTTTGTACTTAGCACTAGATCATTATTCTGATAGTATTCGACTGCTATTTTTGTGGAAGCTTTGCAACTTATCATGAACCATTTATCGCTTTACACGTATTGGCTACATGACATTAACGTGTTTATATGGTCATATGTTTAAAGGGTGAAACTCCTGTTGACCAAATCGAAATTGTACTTAAAATAAGCAGGTAAAATCAAAGGCATCAGTTGCCCTGTGTTAGTGCGTAAGCTTGTTTCTTCAAAGGTCCCGGGTTCGCCGAAAGCAGATTTTGTTTCGTTGTGTTTGTGCTATTATAATTATTTTTGACTATTCAAAATAATATTTTTATAGTAAACCATTTTATGGCATTATCAAAACCAAAACATCTGTGAACAAGTCTCCTTAAGATAATCAATAAATACTTTATGGCAGTAAATAATAAATATATAAAATAATGATTTTATATTCAACAAAATATTTATTTTGCTACACGTGTTTGCTGAGATTAAACAACGTCAAATTAAGTAGTGTACAATAAACACGCCAACGTTGGTGCCTAGTACGTGATGTATCGGATACAGAGCATATATTTAATGCATTATAAGCACACACTTCTATTTGCATTACGATGTATATAGTTTTGTATAGTTTTTCTTTAGTTTGACATTTCGGTATTGATTATCACGGCAATTACCTGCAATCATCACCTTCACACAATAGGAACTACGCACGTCACAGGTTGTCATAAGAAGCACTATTAACACCGGATCTTCAGCTTTCCAATCGCCGCAGTAAATGTTACGATAATTACACGTAATGACAAAGGAATTTACGACATCGATACTTTTCTTTGGATACCCAATAACATACTATTAAGGAAATCACATACACTGATGTTGCTATGTTGCGTGAATTATGGATAGTGTATATAATAATACTAACAATCTAAATTACAAAGTTTATTAAAAGACCCATAACTACTTAAAATCAACGAAAATGTCATACAATATTTCGCAAAAAAAAGTTATACAATTAACAATAAGTGTTCCTCATAGCAATTGCCATATTTTCAACGCCAGGTGTGGTCTGGTAACATAGATGTTTGTAGATACAAAATGCTCTTTTTTATTTGTTTTATGGCATAATTAATTCCATTTTAAGATATCTATTCATACGACACATGAACACTAACATGGTACCATTTTAGTGTTCGTTTGTCGTATGAAAAGATATATTTGCGCGAAATTAAAATGGAATAATGTGTGTCACAAAAAAATAAAAACGAGCATTTTGTATCTACAATAATCTATGTTACAAGACCACATCGGGCGTTGAAATTTCGGAAATTGCAATAAGGAACACTGATTTATAATTATTTAACTTTATTTTGCGATATAGTATACGCAATTTTCGTTGATTTTGAGTAGTAGTGGGGCTTTAACGTAAACAAATTGCAATAAATTTGACCAAAGAACATTTCCATGTTAGTGACATTTACTGCTTTTTATAACATATTATAGTTTTTTTAATTATGTTTTGAATGAACGGCTAACAATCAAACGAATTGCTATTTTACTGGTAGTAACATGTAAATATTCATAGGTTTGAATAGTATCTTGTTATTAGCTTGGTAGTATATTCGCAGTCTTTCGTGCCCTGCAACGTGAATCAGTTAATTGTATTTGTTTAAATAATTGTTTCCTTTATACTGTATTCATGTTCATGTTTGCCAATCAAATATGGTGGACTATTTTGATCAAAATGCCACGCTGTATGCACCTTGTAACGCCAAAATTTCAATATTGATTACAATTAATACAATTAAACAAAATATTTAATGATAAAAGTAAATAATAAATTTATTGAATTTGATGTGTTTGCGTTACATTTTATGTTAACTTTTTCTTTTGCTCAAATACTGAAATATTGTCCTTTAGTCTGATGAAAAAAACCCACATAATAACGCTTGTCTTTGAATCAGTAAAGCGCATTGAACTAAGTAAACAGTTTTAGTAAATGTCCTTATGATAAATGGCGACGGATAATTGTGAACACATACATAATGTTGTAAACGAAATATACACAGATGATGCGGTTGGAGGATCGCATTTAAGGTGAAGTTTCTAATTCAACATATGCTTTGTACATATAAGCGCAAACAACGGAAAACTAAATCGATATACCATGATATTAGTACCTATTCTAAAAAGAATATCCTTTTTTCTTTTTATATCGCTGCTAGGTGGCATGTTACTTCGCTTATGGTTGATTCGCATGTACCAGGTTATTCAAGAAAATATGCCCTCGTTTGTTTTTAGGTCGTGTTAAATATCGCAAACTTTAAAACTGGAATGTATTGAACGTAGCTTTAAACGTCTCATTATTAAATAATCAAAAAATAAGATACGAGTTTTATCCGTTAGGTTCGTGCACTAAATATTCTTATTTAATATTAATTAACCCAGTGCAATAGGTTATACATTATGACAACCAAATATAAATAGACATCGTCCGCACTGTACGCATAAACATACTCCAATGCCGTATTACTGAGCATTTTAATGTTGCAGATGAGACTGCTCCGGATGATTTTGTTATGATTTCTCTGATTGTCTTACTGCACAAGAATTATACTGTAACGCTTGAAATTTTGTCATGTCCGTTATGACGCACTATAGTAATACCGCGCACTGATTCAATAACCATTATTTCGGCAACAACTACACTGCATCACTTTGCCGATTACTGGTTATGATACAATATTACGTCAACAATTTTTAGAAATCATACATAAAATGCTAGAAAAAGATGTCAACGAACATAGTTGCGTATTTCAAGGCATTATTAATATAATTGAATGTGAACAAAAAGATAATATCTAACTGTTCAAAGTGCTACGCAACTTATGAAAGTTGTTGCCCTGACAACGTTGTGAATACGACTAGCAAAAATTGTTATGACAACATATGTTATAAGTACATATTTTCCAACTTTCTGCATTAATTATATGTGCCGCGTAATGCGAAAATGAGCTCCAGAAAAGAAGGCACTGGTGCTACGCTGGCCGAATATGGTATATGACATTACGTATGAGTGCATGCTTATGACTAAATTAGTAGGAATATAACCATAACTTATTTTAACTATCTTTCAAATTATAACGCTGCCTGTTACACTACCGGGGCAGAAAAGACCGCAATATTAGCAATTATACTATTTTACCGATCGAAATTATGTAAGATTACTTCAATATATTATTCACCATGACCTGAAATTTTGTAAAATGTCTTTTCCAAAATGTAAAGGTAAGTGTGTGAATTACTTGTACACATACGAATGTTATATTGCATAATATTTTCTTATGCAGAGCATTGTGCTAATTCAACACTGTTTGTCTGTGTAAAAGCAAAACATCAAGTCGCCATAACTGTGCCTGAAAGGTGAGGCGATATGCATCCTTTTTGTTGATTGCTTACGTACATGTAGTTATAAGTCATTATTTGTATTCCTATCACAACACGGGGAAGTGACGTTCCGCCTACTGCTTCGCGTGCCCAGGCAGAGGCATGTTGCAATAGTTTCAATGACGCTCTGCTTTTTTGTTATTTGGAAATCTCCAATTCGTAAAAAGTGGTAAAGTGGTAAACCAAATCAAAAGTTGGATAGAAAGTTATTATTTATGTCAGAACGAGAAAGGTACAGCAATTATTTATGAATTGTTTTACAGATTGTTTTAACATTGTAGATTAACAATGCAATGTAGAATCTACAACATCTACTTAACATCAGAATGCATTCGCAACGTTTTGATTGTTGGAAACCTCGAATAAAAAAGGTGTTCTGATTTTTGTTCCACTTGTCACTTACTGTTGACCTGAGATTGTACAATTTATCCAGTCAACCGTTTAATAGGTCCATGTGGCACGTAGAAAAAGGATAAAACATATTACCAAGACAATAACTAAATTATTCATATATACACGATGTATTGCCCTTTGATAAAGTCACTTCTGCGGAGCATACCGTCATTAATATTGTATTGTTTCAAACCATTCCTTAATATATCTATATCGATAGTTTACGTTTCATTAACTTTGTTGTGCTGAGCGTTCTTAAGTACTGGAGGTTGTTGTTACAAAACAATATATATTTATATATATTTATACGTCGGAGACAAAAACCATGAGTCTTTGATTATGATTTGTTTGGCAAGCAACACATGCAAAAATTAAAACAAAAATGCCATTTATTTACTGCAAGCCAATAAAATATTTCTAACGAAGCAGAAGAACATATGAACAACATAATGATACAGGCTATAAAAGAGGTTGTACATTGGAAAACAAATGGAAAAAACGCATTAAGAAGTAAATCATAGACATTTACAAGACATCAGTTACACGGAACTTTTAATACCAAACGACGCGACAATGGAAATGCTCATTAATAATTTGAGCATTCTTCGGTGTTTTTAAACCCGATCGGTTAAAAACAGTATTCTCAATAACATGCGGTTTACGCTGCTCTCATATGAACACGTACTTTCACAATTATGTTTATGGTGGAAACATATTATTCGTGAGTTTAATCAATGCATTGCGAATCAATAAAACAATTTAAAATTTATATTGATGTGAAGGCAAATGCATTTGCCCAATGGTTTTATATCCTAATAGTTATACAAGAAGAAAAAAACAAGTGTCATAATTGCAACTTGTTGGAAAAAAAACTATATTCATTTTAGCAAATTCTTGGAAAAATAGGTACATTTTCCGCTACAAAATTAATTAGAAAGACCAACTATCCACACAATTGTTTCGTCATGGGTTCTATATGCATTTAAATCAGTTTTAAATGAGGAACAGGAATTCTCAATAGATCATAAGACAATTGTTCATTCATTTTTCAACAAGATTGACAGTCCTTTGTTAACCATAAAACCAACCATAGCGTATCGGATTCTCTTCTCCAATCCCCAGATACATGTATTAACAATCAGATAAATAAACGATGAACGAGCGATCGTAAAGAGCCAATGGCCGATGTGTTGGTTTAGGTTGTCACACTCAGTTGTTGGAATCGAATATAATGCTGCGTGTGACAAAGCAGCTCATGTTTTCCTGGAAATCCGTTTAAGCTTACAATCAATCGTTATGCGCTAATTTAATGTTAAGTCGATTCCCGTATGTAATTAATGTTTAAACAATAAGCGAGTTTTTCATCATATATGATGATGGTGTTCTTAGATATTCAGTTTATTGAGGATGGTGTTCTTGAAATTTTAGTTTATTTGTTCAAAGTATAAAATGAATACCATAGACCATTTAGGAGTAAAAAAATCATTTACCACGGAAACCTCAGTTTTCACTCTATATATAACATATATATGTGTATGTTTATATATATATTTATATATAAAGTATATTAGAAATTATACTATGAATGAATTATATGTAAAACACATTTAGGCTAAACATAGTTTTTTAAACTATAATTTCGGTATCCATTAATGTTGATCAGTGATATCGATACACAAGGTGACATCTGAGTATACATGTACTCTGCGACCAAGCACTTTGAATACCTACCCAGTTCAAGCTGACGTAAAGGTCAGTGGCTTACATTTCACGACAACCGCACGCATTGATTGCCAATTAATTATTGTGAGTTAGATGTTGTGCTTCTGCAAAGGTAACGTTACAAACTGCAGGTATCTCTTTAGCGGTTTCGTACATAGTTCTATATTTATATTATTTAAAAACACGGAGAAATAATGGTAAAATTGATAATTATCCTTCGTTGAATTGTTCGGTCCAATATGTGACATTTCACGGTTTAATATTTGTTTCCAATTCAATGCTCATTATAACATTCTATAACGTCGTGAATACAATTATAAGTTAGACAGCTTCGATTTGGTTTTATATTTTAATGTAAGCAAAACAATACTTGGGTACACCACAACTCAACTGGTTTTATTTAAACTGGATCGCCTCAAAAGCATTATGTTTATTGTCTCGCGTCCAGACTGGTTATTTTACTCGTTACATCACCGGTATGCCAATGTATTTCATTTAGTTACGTATGTACTATTATACTGAGTTTTATTATGAAAGTAGACGTGTGCTTCAAAAAGTATTAAGTATGTGCACCTATTAATGTGTATTGAGATTTTAAATTTAAACGCAGATTTATGTTCTTTGAATGTTTCAATATTCATTCATACCAATAAGATTTGTTAATGTAGAATTTCAAAACATAATCAGCAAAAGTGGACATATCGCTTCAAGTATATACTGAGTCTAAACAACACCTCAATAAAAAAAAACATTGTGTTCAATCACACTGCAATAGCACATGTTGGTTTTTAGAACTAAAAATTTCGACAGCATAACATATATTTTTAATGCATCATCAGCATATACTTCGAAGTAAATACATTTCAGAATGCATAACGTTCTTCAATTGTAATACCAATGTTGATCGTCACGACAATGACCCGCATGCATCATTTTAACGATGTTGGAAATGCGCACGTCACATGTTATCATTAAGTAGAATTATACACACCCGATATTCAAATTCCCAACCGCAACGATAATTGTTCCAATAATTGCCAATGATGACAAAGGCAAATAAGATTCAGATACTGCTGCTTTTCAAATTCAGGTCGTCATGTTATTGATGTTGCTACATTGCGTTCATTATGGATATTACCGGTAAATATAATAAAGTTGTCAAAATACGTCACCAAACCAGTATGTTGCACTTTAACAAATTGCGTTAATTCATAATTTACTTCGTTGGAATGTAACTTTGTTTAAACATATTATAATAATATGATCCACAGACCATCACATTTTCTCATTTAAACTTATTGAATTTTCCCTGCGTTTGAACAGAATCTTGTTGTTATTTTAATCAATATTTCATTCATATTGTTAGCAACCGGAATTCGTTATTTGTGTTTGTTTAAATAATGTTATTTCATTTGTTTTAAATACTGCATTCACGTTTATGTTTGCCAATCTATTAAGGCAGGCTTTAAAGAATAACCCCCACCGTGTACAATTTAACGACGCGACAATGTCAAAAGTAATAACACTTGATTTAGTAAAGCGAAACTGTTTAATCATAATAATTCCTTTATTTAATTCATTGTATTAACGTAAAATATTTTATTCTGATTTTTATCTTCTTATTATTTGTGCATATAACATTATTGACGCTTGTTTTAAAATGCGAACATGCTATTGAGAAAAGTAACCGCTTAAAAAAAACGTCAAAATTAGTATATAATTCTATATTCCCATTCTGTATTCGTTTCCAAAGAACCGCCGCCAGTATAATATAGTTATTGTATATGTACTTCCCGACTTCCTACTTGGCATTTGTTTATTCACAGAATATGCATCCGTTTATAAAGTTTTATCTTATCCACATATAATCACATTTCTTATCAATTAGCAATAACCTAGAATATCTTTCAATTTATTTCTCATTTAATGACTTAATCGCTTAATGCAGTCTTAAGCAGATATAGTGCAGATTCAAAACAATTCGGATTCAAAGCAACATTTAAATGTATAATAGACCAATAAGTTTCATGATGTATTGAGTCTGCAGTTTAACCTATTCTGATAGTTGTTTACTATAATACATATGCAAGGCAATTATTAAGAAACACGTGCTGTCACTGTAAGTGGATTATTCCCCCAAAGTATTGTTTTGACCCAAAAGGGTTATATTAGCCTTCAAAATTGGGGAAAACTGACAAGTTGTATTTATTAAATAAAAACACAGAACGTATCACTTAAATCCCATCAACACTTTATAAGTTCTGATCTGTAATAATAAAATTACACTATGAAATTTTGTTCTGCATACAACATGCTCCAAAAAACACTGAAGAAGGTTCTATATATATATAGATCTGCAATTGAGCTCACATGAATACTTTTAAACAGGCGATATCTGTAACTATTGGAGAGAGAGTTATATCACGTTTACACTGCAGGTCTAAACAAATCATGTTATCTACAGATGATGTTAAATTTGAGTAAATTAATTACTGTTAGAGTTCAGATTTGCAAAATTAAATAACAGATTACAGTTATGTTTTGGAAAAAAAATGAGCAAGTGGAAAACTCGAAATATAATTTAGAAATAGTTAAGGTTCTTGTACTCTTCAATTCCTTTCAATGTCAATTTCTATAAATAAACGTATGCAACTATGCCTGGCACATGAAAAAGCAAAGAGCAATTATTCTGTAAGGATTTGGGAGAGTATGATGGTTCTTGTACTAGGCATTTATCTTAAAACCATCTTTTATTATACGAAGTTTTATTTTTGCACAGTTTTGGTCCCAAAAAAGAAAGGACTATACAAAAAAGCATCAACTACGCCTATTTGTCGTGTTCTAAGAAAACCGGGCCAGTCCGCACAGGCTAATCCGGGACGACACTTTCCGTCTAAACTTGATGTTCGCTAAGAAGAGACACCATTTAAACGAACAATTCCATTAAAGCGGACTGCACAGGCTAATATGGGATGACAATTTAAGCACAAGCATTTTGCCCAGTTTTCTAAGAACGCGACACATATACTGATAAAATACTTTAGGTTATTATACAATGTACTTTCGATTGTTGTCCTCAATCAACGCACTACATTGTATTTAAAAACATTCAATACTTACTGAGTTATGCTCCTAACAAGAACATTTTTTAAATTGAAATAATTCTGCACATTACGAAGAGAAAGTTATGGTTCGTGTACAACGTTTTCGTAACACCTCTATGACTATATTATATTTGGATCCCTTCAACACTTCTTGAGTTATGCTCCGCACAAGAAACGAAACAAGACTGAGGTGCGGAAGATCAGAAGGAAGGCAGGATGGAAGGTATGTCGATGCGATTGCAATATGCTTCCATTCAAGTGCGTAAATTATCTAAAAATCATTATTCATTTATGAAGTATTTGGGCTATTGATCTATATTATAATTTCCGATAATTTCTTTTTAGAAACACATTATCAATAAGCTTCAGGTAATGCATGTAGTAATGATACAGTGTGCATGCAGTTACCAACGCTATGTTGCATGCGTATCATAATTCTACAATGTATGTACAGATTCCTTCTTTGGTAAATACATCATTCGAAACAGATCTATTAATGGACAGAAAAATATATACAATGTACAACACGCATGAACGATAAGTATTATTTTTTGTAAAGCACTTTTTGTTTGCTTTTTACAACAATACCATACACTACTCCATTCGATATAAATATTTGTATAAAATGGACTTTTCACTATCTAAATAACAAACCAGTGCTGTTGCTTGTAATCGCTTCTTGTATCTCTTTTCAAATAAGTATCAACCGGGGAATCATGACATGCTACAATTACGTGCTACACTTTTAAGTTTTTCTGTTCAAAGCATGTGAAAAAATGTTCCCATTGGGAGAAATAAACACACGTTCTATACGTGAAATGGTTTATAATTACCGGGATCAATTGATATCGAACTCAAGTGTCTAATTTCCATTGTAATCCGTTCTAAATGAGATACAACACTCACACGGGATCTTTGCTCTTTGATGTTTAAATAAGGTTTAATGTCTTGTTTAACTATTTAACCAACACCGCGTGCCTATTAATATCATATTATCATTTAGTTTAATGATAAGATCAATACATAATATATTCCGCTTATTGTAGGTTTTGGTTGACAGACACAGTTTTTTTTATTTATAAGTATTTTACGTGGTCATAATATCAGATTTTGTGTTCCATCTATTAACATAAATACCTAAGGCAGTTAATGAATTCCTGCTTAGTACACTTTTTTTTTTAAATATTTTCCCGACATCGCTTGACGAATATAAAGTACACACATGTGATTTTTTTTTTGAAGTGACACAGAAAAACATAGCATGTATCCTTCAGGATTACTCTTATTCAGCGGATAACGTTTTTCTTCAAAAAAAGATATCATAACATTGAAAATAACCAAAAGTTATCCGCTGGATAAGAGTTATCTAGATTTGTACACTTGGCTACTGTCAGATGATTTATTATGCTTTCATATAACACTGTCATACAATACCCCATTCGCTCTTAATGGTTGTGGCACATTGTGTTAACACTATCACAATAACAACCCCGTGTTGTTACTTGTAGTCACGCCTTTTATCTCTTTTCAAATAGGTATCCCTAGGGGAACCGGTACATGCTTCGATGTACATGATTATCTATAAAGTTAGTCTTTAAGTCTTAACAAAGCGTATGAACAAATGTTCCCCTTGGGAGATTCAAACACGCGTTCTGTAAGTGAATTGGTTTATAATTAATGGGATAAATTGACATCGACCTCACGTGTTTTACAAAACGCCATGGGTCTAATTTCCATTTAAATCATTTTTGAATGAGAAATACAATCCCATAGGACCTTTGTTCTTTCATGTTTAAAAAAGGATTAATGTCCTATTTAACTATTTAACTAACACCACGGGCCTATTTATATCATATTATCATTATTTAAATGATCAGATCAATACATAATATATTCCGCTTATTTTGGTTTTGTTTGACAGACACATTTGTTTTATTTATAAACTTACTGCGAGTGCCTAATATCAGAAGGTTTGTTCCATTTATAAAAATAAATACCAAAGGCAGTTAAGGAGCACCTGCTCAATACTATTTTATATTTTCCCGGTAGAGCATGACACATATAATGTACACACATTTAATAAAAAAATTGAAGTGACACAGAAAAACATAGCATTTACCCTTCAGTAGCCAATTGTATAAATCTGGATAACTCTTATCCAGTGGATAACTTTTGGTTATCTTCAAAACAGATATCATTAAATAACCATCGTTATTTAATGCACCAATTGAACTCAAAGACAATGTGAATAGTTTGCCTTCGTAAGGGAAAACCCTGGTGACCGAAACAAAAATGAAAATTCATCAGGAAATATATATTATTAATTGAATGACCTTTGCAAGTTTTAACATGTTATACACAATTTAGTTATTATTAGTCCATTGCTTGTATAGTTTCTTAAACTTAAAAGCAAAACAGTTATATCGCTTCAAGTATATGTTGAGTTCAAAAATCACCTCAGTCAAGTAATTGTGTGTGCAATCAACGACATAACCAACGCTGGTTCTAAGAACCGTATGTATGGACAGCAAAACATTTATATAAATGCGTCATCAGCATACAGTCCGTCGTAAATAAATATGTGAATGTATAATGTACTTTAATTGAAATTACGGTATTGATCATAACGGCAATTACCTGCACTTTTCACATTCACGAATTAGGAACTACACACGTCAGCGGTGTCATTAAGTAGCCTTATAAACAATCGATATTGTAATGTGTTACGGCCACAGTAATTGTTCTAATAATTACGAATGACGACAAAAGCAAATACGACACAGATAATAATGCTTAATTATATAGGTCATCACGTATTTGATAGATGCTACTTTGCGCGAATGGTGGATATTAAACATAATAATGCTGTCAAAAAACACAACAAGTGTTTTTGGACTAAACAATGTGTGGTAATTCATACCTTACTTCGTTGGTTTAAAAATATGACATATATATGAACAAAAAGCAATCACATTTTCTTACATTTAATGGTAGTTACATAGGTCTATACATATGATGAAACTTAATACATTTTATTTGTGTTTCAACAGAATCTTGTTTTTCACTTTGATAACTTTGAAAAATCTTTTATTCTTATCTTAGTTCCGTAGGTAGCAACCGGAATTTGTTGTTTGCGTTTATTTAAATCATTCTAGATACATTTTCCTTTGATACTGCATTCACGTTTTTGTTCGCCAATCTATTAAGAAAGGCTTCTAGGAATAACCCCCAACGTATACCCATTAACAACGCGACAATGTAGATAGAAAAAACTCTTGATTCAGTTAAACGAAACTGTTTAATCATATTAATTCCTTTATTTAATTCAAAGTATTAACGTACAACCCTTTATTTTGATATTTTTCTTGTCATTATTTGTGCATATTAGTCTTCTGTTAAATAAATGAAGCTTGTTTTTAAATGTGAACATGGCATTGAGTAAGTAACCGCTATACATATCTAGAAACTTGAAATTTACAAACATAGTAGCTATGAGCATATGTGCGACGGTGCACTATTTGGAATTTTGATCTGACCCCTGGGTCAAAAATTAGTATTATGTGCGTCGCATGTTGTTAGTAAAATGAGTTTTTTTACCCATTTCACCCATTTATTTACCCATAACTTTTGACCCAGGGGTCAGATAAAATTCCAAATAGCTCACCGTCGCACATATGCTCATAGCTACCATGTGTGTAAGTTTCAATGTTCTAGTGCTTATTGTGTAGGAGAAGATAGTTTCCAGGTCGGACAGACGGCGGATTTCAATACAATATCCCCTCGCCTTTAAAAGCGTGGGGATAACTATATTATACTGGCGACGGTTCTTTGAAAACGAATTCAGAATGTTGTCAATAAAATATGCACAGATGATGCAAATTGCGGCTCATAGGCCAAGCAAAGGTGCAGTTCGAGGTGCAAAACAAAAACATATTATTATATTATCATGATTTTACCAAATCGAGTTGATTATATTTCTTTTCGTATTCCTTCTAGTAAGTAGATATTCCGTTCATGATTAATTCGCATTTTCACGGTAATTCAAGGGGATATGTTGTAATCGTCATAACGGTATTTTACGTTAATATTTAAAAACAAATCGTTTTGAATGTATATTCACAAATCTTGTGTATACACCATCCACTTATTATATATAACATAATAATTGGTAAATCAGCAGGTCTATGACACCAAATATTATATTTAATCATGTTAGTATCTTTCCACTAAACAGACTCCGTCAAACTGTAAAATAAAAAGACANGTTCAAACAACACCTCAGTCAAGTAATTGTGTGTGCAATCAACGACATAACCAACGCTGGTTCTAAGAATGTATGGACAGCAAAACATTTATATAAATGCGTCATCAGCATACAGTCCGTCGTAAATACATATGTGAATGTATAATGTACTTTAATTGAAATTACGGTATTGATCATCACGGCAATTACCTGCACTCTTCACATTCACGAATTAGGACCTACACACGTCAGCGGTGTCATTAAGTAGCCTTATAAATAATCGATATTGTAATGTGTAACGGCCACGGTAATTGTTCTAATAATTACGAATGACGACAAAAGCAAATACGACACAGATAATAATGCTTACTTTTATAGGTCATCACGTATTTGATAGATGCTACTTTGCGCGAATGGTGGATATTAAACATAATAATGCTGTCAAAAAACACAACAAGTGTTTTTGGACTAAGCGAAGTGTGGTAATTCATACCTTACTTCGTTGGTTTAAAAATATGACATATATATGAACAAAAAACAATCACATTTTCTTACATTTAATGGTAGTTACATAGGTCTTTACATATGATGAAACTTAATACATTTTATTTGTGTTTCAACAGAATCTTGTTTTTCACTTTGATTAATCTTTTATTCTTATTTTAGTTCCGTAGGTAGCAACCGGAATTTGTTGTTTGCGTTTATTTAAATCATTCTAGATACATTTTCCCTTGATACTGCATTCACGTTTTTGTTCGCGTATCTATTAAGAAAGGCTTTTACGAATAACCCCCAACGTATACCCATTAACAACG
Organism: Dreissena rostriformis; assembly: GCA_007657795.1. Lineage (NCBI taxonomy): Eukaryota > Metazoa > Mollusca > Bivalvia > Myida > Dreissenidae > Dreissena > Dreissena rostriformis. Next base: position 120,781 of record VMBQ01001994.1, read on the forward strand.
CGACAATGTAGATAGAAAAAACTCTTGATTCAGTTAAGCGAAATTGTTTAATCATATTAATTCCTTTATTTAATTCATAATATTAACGTACAACCCTTTATTTTGATATTTGTTCTTGTCATTATTCGTGCATATTAGTCTCCAGTTAAATAAATGAAACTTGTTTTTAAATGTGAACATGGCATTGAGTACAGTAACCGCTATACATATATAGAAACTTGAAATTTACATACATGGTAGCTATGAGCATATGTGCGACGGTGCACTATTTGAAATTTTGATCTGACCCCTGGGTCAAAAATTAGTATCATGTGCGTCGCATGTTGTTAGTAAAATGAGTTTTTTTTTACCCATTTCACCCATTTATTTACCCATTACTTTTGACCCAGGGATCAGATAAAATTCCAAATAGCTCACCGTCGCACATATGCTCATAGCTACCATGTGTGTAAGTTTCAATGTTCTAGTGCTAATTGTGTAGGAGAAGATAGTTTCCAGGTCACAACACAGATGATGCAAATTGCGGCTCATAGGCCAAGCAAAGGTGCAGTTCGAGGTGCAAAACAAAAACATATTATTATATTATCATGATTTTACCAAATCGAGTTGATTATATTTCTTTTCGTATTCCTTCTAGTAAGTAGATATTCCGTTCATGATTAATTCGCATTTTCACGGTAATTCAAGGGGATATGTTGTAATCGTCATAACGGTATTTTACGTTAATATTTAAAAACAAATCGTTTTGAATGTATATTCACAAATCTTGTGTATACACCATCCACTTATTATATATAACATAATAATTGGTAAATCAGCAGGTCTATGACACCAAATATTATATTTAATCATGTTAGTATCTTTCCACTAAACAGACTCCGTCAAACTGTAAAATAAAAAGACAATCATAGTATCATAATAATGCTACTCCGGGCTCTAATCCTTATATACAAACGACTTTACATACATGGTAACCTATACGATAATATGTGTCAGACGCGTGTAATTATTGGCGACACTTAACGTTTTGGTTAGTGAACAATGAGAAATTTCTTGAACTAATTTAATATTTCTTCCTGGACTTGTTGATCATGATTGGACAACGTAGCACATAACCCCACTTTGATATGTGCAATGCCAATGTCATTATGAAAACGGAGATTTCAAATGTGTGTATAATTACCACACGCATGTATTATTTAAGCAACAAAAGCACGGGAAAACAATATGTTACATATGCAGATCCAATTGCTAATACAATATTTATATGTCAAATCAAAACCACAGCTAATCCCCTGAGCTAATAAACTGTGCCAAAACCGTACGGCGGATTGTATTACCTTTGTGGATTGCTCTCGTTGATGTTATTCATTGTTCCTATTTACGACAAATGGTTGTGACATTTTGTTCATTGATGTCGTGAACCGACTGATTTATGTCGTGGTTTTCTTATTCACGATCTGTTGTTTTTTTAATCTCTAGTTAAACTCCCGTTTCGTTGGCTGGAAAGAACGTGGTTAATACGGTCAGTGTGACAAATGTTATTTATTTTGTTTATGTGACCAAGCCTAACACGTCGACACAACAAACAGGCACACGATAAACCACGCATATGTATACAACTAAGAATTAGAGCGTTCAATGGAAATTATTGACGAGTTAAAATCTATTATATTGGACACGGACTTTCCACTTGGCCTATATTTATTCACAGAACATGCATCCGTTAATACAATTTTATTTTATCCACATAACATCACATTTCTTATCAATTAGCAATAACGTAGAATGCCGTTCAGTTTTTTACTCATTTAATGACTTGATCATTTGATGCAGTCGTTAGAAGATTCAGTGCAGATTCAAAACCATTCAGATTCAAAGCAACACTTAAATGCATAATAGACCAATCCGTTTCATTATGTATTGAGTCTGCAGTTTAACTTATTCTGATAATTGTTTACTAGTGTACATTTGCAAGGTAAGCATCAAGAAACACGTTCTGTCACTGTAAGTTAATATTCCCACAAACTATTGTTTTGACCCGAAAAGTTTAACTTGACCTTTTAAATTGTCGAAAACTGACAAGTATTATTTATGTAATGAAACAAAGAAAATATCATTGAATCCCATCGATACTTAATAAGTTACGATCTGCACAATAAAAAAACACTATGAAATTTAGATCTGCATAACAAAAACACATCCCAACGGTAATTACTCGAAAAAACACAGAAGAAGATTTTAGTTCTTGCAGTTTACCCACAATGTATAATGTAGATTTATATAGAGCTGTGTTAAGTTCCATATACATATCTGCAATTGAGTTCACACGAATACTTTAAAAAAAAAGGCGATATCTGTCTGTAAATATTGAAGAAAGAGTTATAGCACTTTTACTCTGCACTTCTTTACAAAGTATTTTATCAATATAATTATGATTTTAAATTTGAGTACATTCATTACGGTTATAGTTCTGCTTTGCACAATACAATAACAGTATACAGTTATGTTTTGCCAAAAAAAACAACAACAACAACAAGCAAGTGAACAACTCGAGAATTACTTTATAAATAGTTATGGTTCTTGTACTCTTCAATTCCTTTCAATGTTATCTGTCTATATATATTAATCCCTCAAATACGTATGCCACTATGCTTGACACATGGTAAAATAGAAAAGGAGAAAGGATTGGAGAGAGTGTAATGGTTCTTGTACTAGGCATTTATCTAAAAACCATATTTGATTATACGAAGGTTTATTTTCGTATCTTCAGTGTTGCAGAGTTATGGTCCACAAAAGGAAACGTCTGTACAAAAAGCATTACGTGCGCATATACTGATAACAGAGTTCAGGTTATTATACAATGTACTTTCGATTATTGCTCTCAATCAACGCACCAAATTTCAATGAATACCTTCAATACTAAAAGGGTTATGCACATAATAAGAAAATTTACTAAATTGAACTTATTCTACAAATCCCGAAGAGGGACTGAGAGTTATGTTTCGTGTACAACGTTTTCGTAACACCTCTATGTATACATTTCATTCGAATCCCTGCAATACTTCTTGAGTTATGCCCCGCACAAAACCGAAAAAGACTGAGGGACGGAAGTTCAGACGGAAGGACGGATGGAAGGTCTGTCGATGCGATTACAATACGCCTCCCTTAAAGTTCGTAAATGACTAAAATTCATAATGTTTTCTGAAGTATGTGGGCTATTGATCTATACTACAATTTCAGAAAATTTGTTTTAAGAAACACATTATCAAGAAGCTTTAGGTAATGCATGTAGTAATAATGCAGCATGCATGCGGAAATCTAAGCATACATGCGTATCATAATTCTGTTTACAGATTTATTATTTGGTAAATACATCATTAGAAACTGCTTTTATTAACGAACAGAAAACATACATATAATTTAAACAAGCATGAACAAGAAGTATTTTTTTAAAGCACTTGTTTTTGCTTTTTACAACAATGCCATACACTACCCCATCGATATAAATAGTTGCAGAAAATCGACTTTTCACTATCTCAATAACAAATCAGTGCTGTTGCTTGTAATCGCTTCTAAATTCTATTTTCAAATAAGAATCAACCGGGGAATCATGACATGCTTCAATTACGTGCTACACTTTTACGTTATTCTGTTCAAAGCATATGAACAAATGTTCCCATTGGGAGAATTAAACACACGTTATATACGTGAAGTGGTTTTAAAATTACCGGGATCAATTGATATCGACCTAACGTGTCCAATTTCGATTGTAATCAGTTTTAAATGAGAAACAAAACCCCATAGGACCTTTGCTCCTAGATGTTTAAATAAGTTTTTATGTCATATTTAACTATTAGACCAACTTCGCGTACCTAGTTATGTCATATTATCATTTGTTTTAATGATCAGATCAATACATAATATATTCCGCTTGTTGTGGGTTTGGTTATCATACGCTGTTGTTTAACTTATAAGTATCCCGCGTGGTCATGATATCAGATTTTGTGTTACATCTATTAAAATAAATACCAAAGGCAGTAAATGAGTACATGCTTAATACTAGTTTATATTTTCCCGGCATCGCTTGAAAAATATAAAGTACACACATGTAATAAACTTTTTGGAGTGACACAGAGAAACATAGCATTTATCCGTCAGGATAACTCTTATCAAGTGAATAACTTTTGGTTATCTTCAAAAAAGATATCATAAAATTGACGATTACCAAAAGTTATCCGCTGGATAAGAGTTAACTAGATTTATACAATTGGCTACTGTCAATTTGATTTATTATGCTTTCCTATAACAATGTCATACAATACCCCATTCGATCTTAATAGTTGTGGCCAATTGAGTAAACGCTATCACAATAACAACCCCGTGTTAATTACTACCTATATCTCAAAAGCGTCGTTACTGTGGATTAAATAAAACGACAGTTATTACCAACTTGTGCAATGGAATTTTAGTGTAATCTTCATCAAGTCTTATTTCTCAGTCGTATATCTTGCCAACTGCCTTCTGTCTACTTTCAGCGTTTTGATTACAACACTTTAATACAATAACGATATTTCGACTGTATATGTACATGACAGACTATGCAATTTATACCATTACACTCGCAAACATACACGAACTGTTGCTCGTAATCCCGCCTTTCATCTATATTCAAAACAGTATTTACCAGGGAATCGTTAAATGCTACACTTAAACGTAAGCTCTGATCAAAGCATACAACAGAATGATCCCCAAAGGAAAGTCAAATACACTTTATAGCTGTGAAGCGGTGATTCAAGTAAGTACGAGCCGCGTAAAGCGAAAATGGATCATATGGCATATGCGGAATATAGCATAAGAGCCATGTTCGCATGTCGCGGCTATTATGTTAGTAACTTAATAAGCATCGGTTTTAAATGAAAACAACAACGACTCATAGAATATAACTTATTGTTTAACAATGATTTGAAATCCCATTTTAAATAAGTGTCTCTTTCTGTGGAGTCATATAACAGAGAAATGCGTTGACTTTGAATCGTTTTGCAATTTAAAAAAAAAGAGAAGCGACACTGGTTTCAGAGAGGCTTATCCATCATTGAGTTAGTTTTAGTCTGTTACATAAATTATCTGAGCTCTAGGAAAAGCGGTCTTAATGCATGGAAGTAAAGTATCACCTTATATTGTAGCTGTTGCAAACGTCATTGTAAAACATGTTTGGTGGCTATCGTTAAGAAGTATACTTCAATAAACTTAGCTTGTCAAACAGCATAATTAACTGGATCATCCTTATTATTGTATGTGAATATCATTTGTGTAATTGGTTGGGTTTATGTTGCATATGCAAGTTATGTGTTAGTCAACTCATAACAGCATTAAACGTTATATAAATGGCTGCGCATTTCTTTGTATCAGTAACTTAAAATTATTTTCGGCATGTTCATATTTGTATGTTCTTATTTACTCAAATAAGTTTGGTTTTTTGAAATTTAGTACTTTGTGTTTTCTGTTTTCTGCCTGTTAAGCATAATACAGTTTTCTTTTACGGTTTCAGAATAAATTTAAACCAAAAAAGATGCCTCCAAAACTATTAATTTATAATTTAACAGTCTTTGTGCAATTTTGGCACATAATCTTTGCAAGATCTTCCGTAATAAATATGCACATGTATAACAGAAATAACGTTTGGTATATTCGTTATAAATCCTGCAATGTCTGAAAACACTGCCAGAGCAATCACTTGTTTATAATAAAGATATTTGATCAAGAAGTGCCGGTTTATGTTTCTCAATGGATCGCTCAGAGAAAATCACGATAACAGGTTGATCATGTTCAGTCTATATACAGCTGTCCCCAGAGAATACTTATTTACATATTATGAATTCAAAATATACCATATGCTCGCAGAATGTGGAGGTTTGTTTATATGGTGCGTTTCTTGAATATTTTGCGTAACATATGTAAAAAACAAACATATACAAAACATCCAATCATTATCCATTTCGTGTTAAATTATAATCGACTAAGATAATTTGTTTTGAATAATTTCTTCGATGATGCGTGCACGTTGTTTGTTAGTTTTCCAAGAAATGTGTAATAATTAAAAATAATGTGCCTATTAATTTGAATTGTTTCAAGAATGTATTGTTTTTTTTTTAATAACAAACGTAAGTATGGTTATATGAATACATGCCATAACGAAGACGATGCTTGAACTGAGTTCTCTCCGGAATTATTACGTATATCATTTAGAACAGTAGCCGTCAAACATGTTTCCCTTTTGCTTAACAATTGTAAATATTATATTAAACGTATTCAGTTTTTTACATGCGTTGATTGCTTTAAATAATGATTTACAGTTCAAAATCCATTTTCACGCACAAAAACAAACACACGGTCTATGCCCATAAAATCGTCATTAGGGTATCCAATATTTAATAAAATGTCTTGGGTCACAACATGTCCACTGCAAGATGTTACTTTTGTAATCAGTATGACAAAAATCATTAAACACTTGTATGTCTCAGCGACTCGGAGGGTCTTGCAGTTTGGTTATCACAACTAGTTTGTAACACAACACTTAGACAATCCCGTTATTCGAATTCATTCATCTTTACTAACGAAAATTGAAATTGAATCGGACCAGTTTTTAATTTAGCCATATATTTCAAACACTCTGTAATTCAAATAGTATTGAAATTATTATAATCCATGTCAACACACAAAAATACTTCGTGACGATTTCGAATTAAACTGCGTTTAAAAATGCAACACAAAAACCACTATAGTCCTTAAATAGAAGGATACAATCTTGATTAGTTATTACGTCTTCAGGCACGCGAGTGCAGTTTAAGGATTATAGAAACACTGTAATTACTGGAAAGTTCATAGTTGTGATTTGCTTTTTTCTAAATTGCTTATGTATTATGTGTAGATCTATGTATAAAATACGATAAAGTGCATACAAATGTGTTGTATAAAAGGGACCTTTCCAAAAAGATCTTGATGTGTTAATGCAAATTTAACATGAGAAAATCACGTGAGGTATAATTTAAACATATGAATACATGTATATTATTATGCATGGACAAAACTCGCTTCGTTTTATTAAAATAATACGAACAGTGGGGCTGTTATTAGGTCACCCTGCTCAGAAATTTCGCAGCGAAAAAAGTCGAGGTATAGAGCGATTATTGATACGAATTAAACGCAAATGTCTTTCTTGCTGATATGACTGGAAAGTGAGCGCAATTTGAAAAAAAAGAAATGAAGAAAATAAAAGGGCAAACAAAACCTGTCTCTGCATGGACGTCGCCATTGTGTTTGTCACGTGATTACGCCCTCAGAATAAACCTTGGTGACTAACGCGTTGCACATACATGCACTGACCATAACAAGGCATAAATCCAAACAAGACTATAAAGACATGATCAACTCTTTAAACCTATCAATTTAAATATTTCATTACTTTATGCTTGAATCATCCATGTCTATTAAAATTCATAACAGTAAGTCATTATCCAATAACAAAGGACCCACAATTCAGTCATTTAATGTTCATGTATATACAATAAATGCAGATAATTTATGTGTTTGGTAAGAACCATAAACGTCAATATTAGTGTCCTCCTAAAATAAAAGTCTCGACTTGCATGTCTTTCATCAATTTGCTTCGTAAATTTGAACTTGATACTTTACCAAAGATCTTGGATTTTTTTCCCATGAATATTCCTAATTTCTATAGATTCAAGCTTCATTTGATTGGCATTTCGTTAAGAAAAAGTACCTAATTAAACTCAAAGACGAATGTGATCTTTTAAGCATGTCAGAGCTCTGAATGCCAAAAGTCACTTAATTAAGCCAAAGAATTACTTTGACAAAAAAAGACATAAATCAAGTAAGTACGTGTCTCTTTTCTACAACAAATGAGCACCAATTGACAGAGACGGATAAAGGGACATTATTGATAATGCACACATTGTTCACAATTAACATCAGTGCGACAGTAACGAGTTTCAAACTAGTTCCAACAAAAAAACAATATGAATGAAAAAGTCAGCAAACAACATTCCAACAGAGTTTAAATGGAATAAAGAATTTTAAACTCGGGGACTTAATTTTGTGTGTGTTTTGTTTACTATACATCAAAATGTCTAAATAATACACCTGTAGTTTTGTCTTTTTTTGCCATGTTTTACAGTATTTTAGTCAAACTCTTGTCCCATGTACGCTGGTTTACCAGTACTTAGCGCACATACTTAAATACCTGAGCTACTGTTCAAGACAGTTCAAGGAGGTTCAATAATGCTTTCTTGCCGAGGAGCAATCCATAATGCTCATCAGGGATGCCAATTAAGAGAGGCTATTATAGTGCAGGATATTACAGGACAAGGTGAAAAATGTCATGTCGACATGTGACACTAAGGAAAATTGTAAATCAAATAAGCTGTCAGCAAGTTTAATCAGCTACTGAAATTAACTGTGTTTGTTCTTGCCGTGGTAATAAACATTACAGTAGCCACAGAATTAAACATTTGAAAGATGTGTTACCACCATGCAAGTTCAGGCACCTTAAAATTTCATTTAGAATCAAATTGGTTTGTAATGCACAATAAATCAGAACGAAATAGTGGGTTAAGAGAGTGGGAAAAACAATTGTATATGAAATGCACTGAGGTAAAATATAAATGTGCCGTCCCATTCAAATATATCAATGACTTACTTTAAATGTATTTAGTATCGCTTAATTGCTTTTTCCTTATTTAGTTATGCTGAAATGGGTCAAACATTTTTTGTCACATTACCAGTGGTGACTGTATGCTTATGGTTGTGAAACACCCAAAGCTCAAAACGTCTGAGGTAAACACAATGTACAATACAAGAAAACTGAACAATTACATTTAAATCATTCTTTTTAAAAAATACCATAAAAAAGTTTTATGAATTTTAAAGAATTTTCCAGGAAAAATAGATCTACATAATACCACAGTGGTTAACTTGGGACTTTTCACACCAAGCTGCCTCTACTGGTGGGATTTATTGACGATCATTATCTTAATGGGAGAATATCGGTAAACTAATAACACAGTTGTTCCAGCAGCAGAATTTCCACTGAAAGGGTCAGTCAGCTGTGAATTTTTACAACCAAATCCGCATAGTTCTTTAAAAATCTTTTAAAAAAAATCGGATTTATCTCAGTTGCTACAATACTGATTAAGAAAACAATGTGATGCTCTATTGAAATCAGGTTCCAATGTCATTTAGACTGACATGTGTTTCCCGTATAAGTACGTTAGAAGTGATTTTGTACCAGTGCAACACGCGGTTATGGACCTCTTCCTTCGACTAAAACCAGGTTAAAGATCTAGACCCATGAAATATATATATTGGAATTACTTAAAATGGTCAACGTTCACATTCATTTGAGTAGTTATGCACTTATGGTTTTTGTGTTTGCGGCCATTTGGATGCCATGTTGAATTTCTCTGTTGCGCAATATATAAACAATATTTTTAATTATCTTATTGTGTTCTTAGCCCCCTGAAACATATGTATAAACACCAAAATCATCACATTTTTAGTGCATACTTACATAGTTATTATAATAAGAAGGTTTAAGTGGCCATCTTGGCGGCCATCTTGAAAAAAAAACACTGTCCGGAGGTCCGATTTTGGTAAACTTTTGATATGTTATAATGAAACTCCAGCCCTACCAGGATGAGTTTAAATACCTTTTTGTAGCAATTGTTTCGGGGTTGATAGTTTTTGTTCATATATTGACCCGACGTTACGTCTGTTTAATCATGAAATCATGAACTTCTAGTTCATTCGTGTTTAGAAAATAATAAGTGTAAGATTAGTTTACAAGATCAGTTCAATTTGCTATTTATGGTACACAAATTGCCTACTCAATGCTGACCATGTTCCAAGCACGGTCATCAACGATTTGTTATAATCATTTCAGCAGGCGATTGGATTTCTAACCAAACTTTACATGATATTACATTGTCCTGGATCCAATATCTTTAAAAAGTCAATTTTTGCAATTGTAGGATCCTTTAAATAGATACCCATATTTCTTGATAATTATATGCCTGTCAGAACAGACACATGCACAGTCCGCTATCATTTTCCTGTTTTAATGATAGAGAACAGACATTTCTGTATTAAAGAACCGAGGCATACAATCGTCTCATTTTCAGCCTCACTGGCTACGTTCCATTAGGTTCCTCTACAATAACTTAATGGAAACGCACACCGGAATGCCAGACAAAAGAGCCACAAAACAAGTCACAAACATTTCACTTAATGTAATTGTTGTAAATTTGATCTGGTAAAGAAGGTTCATGTTCTCATAAGCATTTTACAAGTGAATTGTTTGCATGTATTGCGAGGATTACAGCAGAACATCAATCGAAAACAATTGAGCCATGATAAAATATCAACAATAAAGGCACCTGTAATCCAATTATATTCCATTACACTGTCTACTTTTATGTAATTTCAACATCCGTGTTCTTCTATAATTAACATCATTTTGATGGCATTATTATTTTATTATAAACAGACCAATGAGTCAAATGCATGTAAATTAAATAACACATGATCAAAATTATGAAGAAAATCATTCAAATATAGTCCGTTTAAACCTATGTATTTTAGCTCCAATGCATCCAAAAGCATAAGGCTCAGCGAGGCACTCTTAAATCCGATTTAATTGATAGAACCAGTACTTGGAGGTTTCTTTAGAACCAACCAGTATAGAATTAATTCAAAAACTTCTCCACTAGACCTCATATTTACATAGAATTTCATAATAGCCGGTACAAAAAAGTGTATCAATAAATTACTGAAAAGTTACAAGTTGACTACCATAATTTATTCCAATATTTCATATGACCGCAGGTATATGAAACAAATCTATTGGATTATGCAACCACGTGCTGTTATTCACCATATAACCATATCAAATGCATACACTGTAGCTCCATTATATCGCGGTTTGCGAGGTTAATAGATCACAATTGCGATACATCCATATCACGATATAACTCCTGACAGTTATGTGGTGCGACTCAAGAACAATATGCAGTTTTAGCAAGAAAAACTGCGGATTTTTTTTTATTAATAAAGCATAATTATGCGCATGTTATATCTATATGGCGTTCATATGCATTTGAGGCACGCAATTCAAATACCTTTACATAAAACAGACATTTACTCAAAAAGAGACAAAAGTACAATTAAATTATTTATATTACACTTTACTGGTATTATAACAATAGATGTGACATACATGTGTTATTTCTTATTAAAAAGAGCCCCCACCGTGTGCTAAAAAAAACAGTCACTAAACGACTGTTTTCACGCTTTACTGCCTGCTTAATTGGCAAATTTGTAAGACTTAAAAACAAATGTTATCAATTGTTCATGCTCGTTGGATTTTAGGGACCCATAGCCGATTCAGGATATGATGGATATCGCAATATAATTGACAGCTATATAACCGAGTTACAGTATCACCAGATTACTGGTATCTGTTTTAAGCCAAGACAAACGTCCACAAAACAAACAAAACATCATGATGACCAACAGCTGATATCAGGCTACATGAAACTAATATCAATTAATCACAGCATGTAAACAATGAACACATGGTCTCCTGCTTCATAAGTGAGGAAATCTATTGCAGGATGCAGACGGTTGTTGACAGGAGACTTGCTGTGGTAACTGAGACCAGTTTGGACAAATATTGAGGATTGATAGATTTTTAGTGCTTGCTTAATGGCAGACACAAGTGAAATGCCTCACAGCTTGTAAAGTGTCCCTGCCACATATCCATGACATGTTATTGCATAAAGAACACCAAATGGACAAATTGTGAAGCAAATGAATACTTTTTGCAGCTTTGTGTGGCATGGAGATTGTATCGGTATTAATTAGCGTCAGTTTTCCCACCTAACTGTTCATTTTACTGTTTCAAATTTAACTCTTGCAGAATAAATCAGATACATTATTTATCATTATTTGTAAAAACAATTAGTATAGGCAGATAAATAATGTTTATAAACAAAATGTAGCTTGTATTAAGGCTATCATGTCATCTACAAAATAATGTAACATCAGCAACACAATATAGCCAAACACTTTGAATTGCAAAATGTTTGTTTTTGATGCCATCCGGTATTATGTCAAATACATTGACTAAATATGTATTCTAAGTTACTGAGAGCATATAGAAGAGCTCTTTGAATCGAAGAAAATACTAACCGCTCTATGATAAATGTAATCTTAAAATATCTATCAATATTGGTGATGATTTGAGGAGACAACTGGGCATGTTAAAAACAGACGCTGTTTATTAGGTCAATTTACTTTTTATTTGTCAGCATTTATTTTGCATATGAAACAAATTATGTTGTTGTCATGCAAAATAAACCTGAAAAATTGAGTTTGAGACACTGTAAAATAGACACGGGCCCAATGTTTATATGCCATCCCGTTCAAGGATATAAATTATTTACTTTAAAATAATTTATTGTTAAACATTTTCTTTAGGGCTCTCCAGTTAGCACATTGGTTTGTTCTGGTGCTTAACTATTCTCAGCGACCCGGGTTCAATCCCCGTAACCGGCGCATGTCCGATTTGTTGGCTGTCACTTTATTGGACAGTTGGTAGTCACTATACCGGAAAGGTTTAGTGCTGAGATAATGGGTCCTTCCATAATGCGACCTAACCAAAAGAAAGACAGCGTGGACTTCGAAATACACAAACACACAACAAATGTCATGAAATCTATTTTATTCTACTTAATTGGCTCGAACACTCCTCATCGCACCACTGTCACTGTTGTTTGAATTACACCGAGGTTTGTGTACAATACACTCAGCAGAAAACAAACATCACTTACACTAAGCTGCCTCTATGCTTGAGACTGTGTTGATGATCATTACCTGAATAACATAATTTTCGGTTAACTAATTTAACTGTTATTCCTGCCCCAGAAATTTCAAAATCAAACACACATGGTTCTTTTGAAATCTCGACAAATCCTGATAATGATTTGGAAGACATTGTGATTTCCTATTGAAATCAGGTTTCCCTGCCATTTACAAGAGCATTAGTCACATGTCGAAGTATGAAAGAACTGAATATATGGTAATCAATCAAGTTAAGAGAAAGTTATTGAATTTGAGTTTAATTTAAAAATGACAGTGGCACTATAAAAACAAACAGAAGGCAAGTTCAATTATTATTTTCATAAGTGGCATGCTTAACTTAAGAATTGATCGTTAGTTTAAAACAACATTCTTTTGTTCTGTAAGCATACCCATTCATCTAGTGCTATTGACCATATTTGATTAAGTTGTACTATATATTAGATATAGAGAATACTATTTTAATGTGATTGTGTACTTGATTTGTTCCCACGAGTTGGCGAGGCTTGCCGAGCCGTGTAAGCCTTTCTGAGACGAGCGGTATAAATTCAAGTTCACAATCACACTTACATAGAATTTTATTTATCCTACAATTGTTTTGGTATTTAATTTGTTTCTAATGCAATCAAAATAGTTGTCTTTAATTGCTAACACAATAGCAAAATCAGATTAAATTAACTGAATCTAACCTTGCGTAGTAATATTAAAATGGTGTGTGATCTTTCCCGTTTACGCCACTCGATATAGTGCTAAAGAATTCCACGCAAAAGCAGAGTTACAAGACAAAATATCGCTATATGCCTTGATTTAAATCAAATCAGCATTCCAAATGTTACACACTCATGTAGAACACAAACGCTTTTGTTTAAAGTAAAATTCTAGTTTCACCACTGCAAAATACAAAAAATGGCTGCCATTTTGAACTTACTTTACGTCAGGCATGATTCAGCATTTGTCCCCGCTGATAATGTTAATTTAAGTCTATGAACAACTCTTCTTTTTAACACACTTTTTACTTACAGACATAACAAAATCAAATATCTACTAGTTTTTGATCTACTCACTAACGTTGTGTTATAACCATGTTTATTTTTGTTTGCTTTCACGACGAGTTAAAAATTCTGCACATAAAATAAAATAGATCTGTTCATCGCCATTTGGTATAAAAACACGCTTACCTTAATGACAACATAAATCTCATGCTAATAACAATACAGTTAAAACGATATGTACTTCCATTTTCTGTTCTTCAATCTCTTTTTAGAAATTTAATTTAAACCACACTAATTTGTTATAACGTTTGCACCTGTTCTGACCCAAAACACAATTTACGAAACCGTACTCCTATCGCAGCGATTTATTTTATTACTATCGTAATTTACTAATATGCATGACAACCACACAATCCGAAATATGTTTTGGACTCGTTCGATGGTTTAACACAGATTTTACTGTTAAATAAATTAACACGTCTGACTTGTCCATCTTAAAGTCCAGAGAGTCAAAATTAAACGGGTGTGTTCCGTCACACAAATTACATCACACGAGATACGTCATGAATTGCGCAAACAATTGAATAAAAAATAAAAGTACGGAAAGCTTAGAGATAAATTTCAGTAGAAATTTGGCTTTTATATATAAATGGTGTATTGTTTTGAAAAGTAAACATTTATTTTTATGTATAAATCCAAATTTAAGAACAAATAAACGAGGAGTGAAAGGCAAAAAAGGAGTCCATATAGGTGTGGGATAAAGCAAGGTGCGGGATAAACCTTATCTTTTCTGTATGGGCCGCATTTTGTTCTATAAAATCATATAGCTGCAGGATAAAAGGTGACGATGGGGCTGTATGATATCGGTGGATAAGTAAACTGGAAAACGCGCCCATTGCAGTAAAATCGTGTTTCTTACATTGTACTAGGTAATGTAACCATACGACTAAAACAGTTATATCATTGCTTCATTGCAAAAATCATATGAAATATATATAAGGACACATTTTAACACTTACTTCGTTGAATCGATCATGCACAGGATTAATTTATTTTATTTTATTTATGCAGATGTGGGTCTAATGCCATTTGCGACCTGCGTAGCTCAAAAACAGACGCGAATTTCTGCAGTCTTGTCAGGGGCTTCCCTATCCACTAATGAGATCAGGAAACCTTGCATTACTGTATAACAGACAGGGTAGCTACTGACTAGACTGTGTAAATGTGCAGACTTATCTGGAGCTAGGCATGCCGCATATGACAAAATACTTTTTTTGTGCATGACACGGCTCACTCATCACCTTTACAAACATAAATTAGCAGCACGCATCTTTATTCAGAGACCCTTTAAATACTTAGCAAAGAATCAACATCGTCCAATTTTGGTCTTTCATTGCTAGGGCCATCATTGGGTTGACGTAGCAGTTCGGACATGGTCAATACAATACATACGCATGCACGACTCGCGTGCCCAACATAAGATAAGTTCTCTTATATCAGGGTAACATGGGACGTATTGGCGGAAGTTTGTAAATGGGTATGTTTTAATGGCAAAAAACGTACTATTAGCAAGTGCTAAACAACGCGTGTATACAAAGATTGATTGTGCTCTTCTTTTGTTGCACAGTTAGTGCTCGTCAATACGACTTCCGATAATTGCATGTGGCAAGTGAGTATAATGCAGCATTCATTGATTTTCTCTTGATATTGATAGTAATAGCTTCCAGGTAAACAGATATTGATGCCTTGAAGTCATAACGGTGGGAAATACAAACGTATTGGTATCGAGAAAAAAAAACGTTCTTGGTCTTCATGATTGACATTTACAAGCTGCATATTCTCTTCGAATACAAATGAGCCTCGCTCTTGGAAAACGGGTTTAAATGCAATCCGCACTGGCTACTCAGGAACGACACTATCCGCCTTCACTGGGTTTTCATTTCAAAGAGACTTCCTTTAAAACGAAAAATTCAAGAAAAGCGGATGGTGTCGTCCCTGATTAGCCTGTGTGGACAGCACATTCAAATCTGGGACGACACTGAATACACATGCATAAAACCCCGTTTTCCTAGAGCGAGGTGCAAAAGGAGTTGATACTCCAGTAACAACAGAATTGTTACAAGCGGTACGATGTTCCTTTGTTTGTGGTAGGTAGCCGAAAGTAATGATTATCCCCAATTATGCGTTTGTTTATAAAGAGTCCCCGATCTCCGAAACAAACTTAAAGTTAGACAATTTGATGTCATTGACGTCAGATTTGTACATATTCCAACACATTTGTTCTACTTAAGCGTCCTTAGTTAAATATCTATGCTACGGTCTCATCGCATTTCTCCGAAACATAGGAGTGTGTTGAGTTTTGTGCAGAAATAGTGTGTGTTTCCCATAATTATGTTCACATACATATGTATACTTGTTCTTAAATATCGCCTAAACTATTGCAATGTATGTTTAAAAGTTACTATGAGTACGCAAATAGAAGATATAACCAATCAGTGTCATATCACTTCATATCACTATCTTATTTCAGCTCCTCTGCGAAATGAAGTTCTTATTGTCAAGAGCAGTTCAAGACCTGTTCCTAGAGGATTTAAAGAACATTTGCACAAGAACTGTTCAAGAACTGTCTTCAGGAACAGTTCAATAACTTTTAAAGAACCTTTCCTGTTCTTGAATCATTCTTAAACTGTTCTTGAACACTCCAATAACATTTTTGAACAACATATTTCCTTCTGATGTTCTTGAACTTTTTAAGAATCCAATATATTCTTATTAGGATATGCCATTGTTCTTGGAAAAATTAAAAGAACAGTGGAAGAACGTTTTAAGGACATCCTTTTTTAAGAACAGTTTAACATGATATCAAGAACACAAACATGTACATTGCATTGCTGTTTTTACAAAGGAAGAATATTGTGTGCACACGTAGTTGAAACGGAAGCAAGCATGGTTTATGTTATATTTTGAAATGTAAGTCTTTATTAAATTACCGGCTATACTGATCAGCCATTGGTTCCATTTCAACTTAAGTTCTTTGGCATTGTAAGTGTAACCATTTCAGGGGAACCACTGATTAGTTGAGAAGTTCCATGTTAATATATAAACACATGACAGATAGGGTCTCTATGCATGGTAATTTGTGTCTATAGAATAAATGTCACGAACCATATATTCAACCAGAATTGTCAAATCGTATAAAAGCTATAACAAGCCATACACTCTTAATTATCACTCTAAACACTTCATACTGATATCATGAATGTAATGTTGGTCACAATTAATCCATCAGTTGTATGAGTAACATTAAATTATGCTCATATTTTGGCAAACCCAACACATGTTGTGTAACATAGCTGTAGGTAGTCATCGGGCATCAGAGTGAACACATTTCTAATAATTGATAAGTTTAAGAAATTCTTAAAGAGTTTATGTGTCAACATTTATTGTCAAAATCTGTTAAAGAAGCTTTTTCATGAATTGAACTTGAATTTTTCTTAAAGTTTCTAAGAACCGTTCAAGTACATTTTAAGAAATGTTATGAATTTTTCAAGAATACGAGTCTTGAACCAGTTGAGAAGTGTTCTAGAATTGCACTAGACCTGTTCTTAAAAGTTTTCACGAACTGTTCAAGTACATTTTAAGAAATGTTATTAATCTTTCAAGAATATGAGTACTTGAACCGGTCGAGACGTGTTCTAGAATTGCACTAGAACTGTTCTTAAAAGTGTTCAAGAACTGTTTAATTACATTTTAAGAAATGTTATATTGGACAAATTTTAAGAACCACTGTTCTGGAAAAGTTCTTTAAACTGTTCTTGAATAGTGTATGAACTGTTTAAGAATAAGATTTCGTAGACTGTTTAAGAATTAATGTTCATGATTGTTCTCCAACTGTTCAAGAACTGTTTTTAAGGACTTTAAAAGAAAACTTGTTCTTAAGATGTGTCCAATATAACATTTCTTCAAATGTACTTGAACAGTTCTTGAACACTTTTACAGCAGTTCAAGTACAGTTCATGAACACTGTTATTGAACTGTGCAAGAACTTTTCTTGAACTGCTCTTGAAATTTTCGCAGATGCAAGTCTCTTCTAAAAGACAGTGGTAAATATTGCGTTCATCGCACATTACGAGATTAAGGTGCGTCATGCGATTAGATATAATCAGTTTCGGTTATTCTTTGGTAAAAGTTTACAAACTAAATTATCCACACAATGATCGTTTGCAAATATTTGCATACATACGAACATAAGTAAAAGGGATAGGATTTGTTAATAAACGGATGTCATTACATCCATGTGAAAACAATCTGATGTCATTACCTATTAGTTACAAATCTTTCATAAACCTTGCAATCGAATACTATCAGAATAATGATCTAAAGCCAAGTACAAATTTGGTTTGAATTATCAATTAATCAAATATCCATATGCAACCAATTTACTAATTCCAATCAAGCTATAAACGTTCCACCGGTTACTAGAGATTTGCATAGTTCTGAGCACAGCTTTTATTAAATCGCTGCCGCCATAATGACCCATATGGTACTATTTAATTAACTGTTATTCTTTAAATGTATTGTTGTATTGTTGTATGTATTGTCCTGTAATATACAGACAATTGGAAGCTTGAATATACTCAATGACTTTCGGATGTTGATGAAAGTTTCTCTCTTTGCATGATCTCTGGCATTATAATAATTTTCATTCGTCATTTTATTTCTCTTTTCCATGTTTGATTGGGAATGATATATACCATGAAAAATTGATACTAAAAGTTTCATAATGAAAGCGAACTTTACGGCTACGTTATTACTCCAGACTTTGCAAGACATAAGCTGTAACGTTTTGATGCGGATAATATACATTATACGTAACTGTCAATATATAACTCTTCGTTTTTATATTCCAGACATTTCAAATAAATACAAAGAAGAGAAACTCCAGAAGCAAATTTTATGCAATGTATTTAACTGAAATTTAACACATTTCTCAGTATAAAACACGTGTTGGTGTATTCGAATTGATATTGTTCTTGTAAAAAAATTTGCAACTACAAACAACATTGCCAACTTATTACAAAATACAAACGCAAAAGATTTGCTGAACATTGATCTGTAAAAAAGGTATTAATATGTTGTCGTAATTATGGTACAGAAAATAATAGAGACAACTGGAAACATGGCAATGCCTTGCAACCAGGTCTTCAACGTATCAAGTATAAATTTATGTTATTAAATACTTGTAAAATTTCAAGCTTGCTGTTCAGGTATGAAACCTACACACACGTGGAAGCGCATTCAAATTTAAGATTTTGAGCATACACAGTTTTTGCTTTTTAAGTAGCAGTGACCATAACCTTAATCTCAGTATTGAACAAAGTACAATGCCAAGCTAGGTCTGTATATTTGAAGCAACAAAGGCACATAGTTTTAACACAATTCGTTCATTATACTAAATTTATTAAACGACAAAGCGTGTTTAATTTATAGTGATAGCGACTTTGAACCGAACTGTTTCAAAAAGGGATGCAATTCTAGGTTGACATGTTTACTACCTGAACATAAAAGTTTAGCATAAATATAAAAGTTAAGTATTAAACCTCCTTTCAGATTCAAGTCTTGAGCCGAAACTGTGTTTTTTTTTAATTTAGCACCGGTAACCTTGACCTATATCCCATTTGCAGATATGTAGGTTTATATGTACTGAACCTACGCACACAATGTAAGAGTAATACCTCCACCCACACTCACGTTATTGAGAGGAAACATTTCGTTCGGATTTAGTAATATTGACCTTTACCTGAATGGTCCAAAATGCAATCCCGAGCTAGAGATGCAGGTAAGCTACTATACACGCACTGTCCATGTAAGATTGTGTTCCAACTGAAGTTATTGAGTGGAAAGCATTTTGCTATTTGGAGAAACAATAACGTTAACCTTAATCCGACCAGAAAATCGAAACTACGTATAAGAGAGCAGATCAAATTAATTTGGACTATTTGGGATACTTCAAGGCCTAACGTCAGAAGCGCATTAGGCCATCCGTCAGGTTATCGAATTTGGTCGAGATGTGGTATGCCCTCCAGGATTTTCCCCAAGTTTGAGGTTTAAAGTTAAAAACTATTTGAGTTAGAGAGAAGATGGGGCTTATTTGGCCAAATTGTATTATTCAAAGGCAATCATTTTGAAATGCTTCATGCAATCTGGATTTATCGATATTATGCAAACTAAAAATATCAAAAAGTTGTAAAATTATCTGATTTATTGTTTTGGAAACATTGAGCGGACATTGTATAAAAGGACGCCGCTAGAGCCAGCCCGTAAGTCTGCATAGGCGTTTCCATAATACAACTCCTTTCATAAACATATAAACATATAAACACAATTTGAAACAATCGACTTCAGCGAATTATTAACACAATATTTTGCAAATGCCGTTGCGAATGTTTAATAGATGGGTAAAATCCAGACTTGTGTTGCATAGAAACAACTTAATACCAAGTATATGTATAACTGGTAACACAACATGTCAAGGTAATAATACTCATTGTCAAAACCGTTGCGTATTATTCTTTAAATATAATATACTTTTATCGCTATACACGTATTAAATAAATTATATTTACATGTTTGTATGGTACGATGTTCACCGGGTGAAACTTCTTTCTGACCAAATCAAAAGCAGAGAAAATAAAAGGGACTAAGTCACAGTTAGGCAAAAAGACAATGTAACAAAACGACATGAATTCGAAAGAAAATGTATGCATTTTATGAAGAAAAAAAAACACGAATAAATGTATGGTTAATCACCAATATTCAAATCGGTAACATTATAAAGCGTTTGTAACACTTTGCATTGATAATTTGGAAAATTCCTATATCAATAACATTGCGATTTAAATATGCAAGTGAAATCAAAAGCCTTAGAGGTCCTGTGTTATTGCGTTAGCCATTGCTCATAAGGGTCCCTTATTCGCATTCTTGTGAAGGCAAAGCGTTTTATTTAACTTAAAATACTATATTTCTGTAAGTTGACAATTTAATGGTATTTTTTTTTCCAAAAAGCGAAAAAATGTGAACACGCCCCTCTGAACTAATCAATGTTTAATTGTTTCAGTAATTTGATCACCATTTCATTAAACAATCAAACTAATACTTTATTTTATCAGCAAAATATTAATTTTGCTTGACGTGAATGTTGAGTTCAAACAACGACGCACTCCAATTAAATTGTGCCCAATAATAACGCCATTACCAACTTTGTTTCAAAGAACGCTATGTATCGGTTACAAAGCATGCATTTTAATAAATTATAAGCATACACGCTGGAGTCCATATTGTACACTGTATATAGTTTTTCTACTGACAGTACGGTATTGATCGTCACGGCAATTACCTGCAATCATCACCTTCACACAATAGGAACTACGCACGTCACAGGTTGTCATAAGAAGAACTATGAACACCGGATCTTCAACTTTCCAATCGCCGCAGTACATGTTACGATAATTACACGTAATGACAAAGGAATTTACGACATCGATACTTTTCTTTAGATACCGATGAATTCCTTTTCAGGAAATCACATACACTGATGTTGCTATGTTGTGTGAATGATGGATAGTGTTTATAATAATACTATCAATCTGCATTACACAGTTTGTTTAACGTAAACGAATTTCAATAAATTATACATAGGAACATTTATATGAAAGTGACATTTACTGCTTTTTAGAACATATTATATGATTATTTGATTCCTTTTTAATTAACAGCTCGCTATCAAACAAATTGCTTTTTACCGGTAGTAACATGTAACTTTACATGGGTTTGAACAGTATCTTGTTATTTCGCTTGGTAGTTTATTCGCAGTCGTTCGTGCCCTGCAACGTGAACCAGTTAATTGTACTTGTTTTAATAATTGTTTGCTTTATACTGTTCATGTTCATGTTTGCCAATCAAATATGGTGGACTATTTAGATCAAAATGCCACGATGTATGCATCTATGAAACGCGACAATCTCAATATTGATTAAAATTGATACAATTAAACGAAAATATTTAATGATAAAATTTAATAATTAATTTATTGAATTTGATGTGTTTGCGTTACCTTTAATGTTAACAATTTCTTTTGCTCAAATACTGAAATATTGTCTTTTGGTCTGATGAAAATAACCAACATAATAACGCTTGTCTTTGAATCAGTAAAGCGCATTGAACTAAGTAAACAGTTTTATTAAATGTCCTAATGATACATGGCGACTGATAATTGTTAATAAGTAAATAATGTTGCAAACGAAATGGACACAGATGATGCGGATGGAGGATCTCATTTTAAGGTGAAGTTGTAATTGAACATAAACATATACATACAAGCGCAAAACAGGAAAACTAAATCGTGATACCATGATATAAGTACCTATTCTAAAAAAGGATATCAGAATATGTTTGATTCGCATTTTCCACGTAATGCAAGGAAATACGCCGGCTTAGAATTAAGGTTGTTTTTAAGTCGTGTTTGATATCGCAATCGCTAAATCCGGAGAGTATGGAACGTATCATTACGCTTCTCGTTATTACAAAATCAAACAGTAAGATATGAGGTTTATCCGTGAAGTTCATGTACTAGATATCATTATTTATTATTAATTAACCCAGTGCAATAGGTTATACATTATGACAACCAATTAGAAATAGACATCGTCCGCATTGTACGCATAAACATACACACATGCCGTAATATGGAGCATTTTGACGTTGCAGATGAGACTGCTGCGGATGATTTTGTTTTGATTTCTCTGATTGTCTTACTGCACAAAAATTAAACTGTAACGCTTGTGTTTTTGTCATGTCCGTTTTGACGCACTATTGTAATACCGCGCACTGATTCAATGGCCATTATATCGGCAACAACTACACTGCATCACTTTGCAGATTACTGGTTATGATACAATATTAGGTCAACAGCAAAAGGATAAATCATATTACCAGGACAATTACTCAATTATTCATGTATACAAGATGTATTTCCCTTTGATAAAGTCTCTTCTGCGGAGCATACTTTCATAAATATTTAATTGTTTCAAACCATTCCTTAATCTATCTTTATCGAAAGTATACGTTTCATTTACTTTGTTGTGCTGAGCGTTCGTAAGTACTGGAGGTTGTTGTTACAAAACAATTTAATTTGATATATATTTATACGTCGGAGATAAAACAAAAAACATCATTGTCTTTGATTATGATATGTTTTGCAAGCAACACATCTAAAAATGAAAAAAATAAGCCATTTATTTACTGCGAATCAATAACATATTTCAGAGGAAGCAGAAGAACCTATGAACAACATTAGGATAAAGGCTATACAAGAGGTGGTACATTGGAAAAGAAAAGGAAAAAGCAACGCATTAAGAAGAATATCGTGGACGTTTACAAGACATCAGTTACATGGAACTTTAAATACCAAACGACGCGACAATTGAAATGCTCATTACTAATTTGAGCATTCTTCGATGTTTTTAAACCCAATCGGTTGAAAACAGTATTTTCACGTCAATACGGTTTACACTACTCTTATATGAACACGTATTTTTCCTATTATGTTTATGGTGGAAACATATTATTTGTGAGTTTAATTAATGCATTGAAACACCGAGTTCACCTATGCTGTGTCAAAATTTGCATTCAATATGTTGAGACTTTGCTTTTATTTTCAAGAGAATCGACCAAAAAATGTAATATACATATTGATAAGACGAATGCATTTGCTCAATGGTTTTATATCCTGCTTCACGAAGAAAACTAGTGTCATTATTGAAATTTCTTGGGAAAAAAATCATTTTTATCAAATTCTTGGAAAAATATGTACATTTTCCGCTACAAAATTAATCAAAAGGCGAAACACCCACTATCCACACAATTGTTTCGTCATGATTTCTCTATGCATTTAAATCCGTTGTAAATGAGAAACAGGAATCCTCAATAGACCATAAGACAGTTGTTCATTCATTGTTAAACAAGATTGACAGTCCTTTGTTTACCATAAAACCAACCACAGCGTATCGGATCCTCTCCTCCGATACCCCGATATTAATAATCAGATAAATAAACATTGAACGAGCGATCATAACGAGTCATTGGCGGATGTGTGGGTTTAGGTTGTCCTACACAGTTGATGGAATGGAATATAATACTTCGTGAAGCAAAGCAGGTCGTGTATTCCTGGAAATCCGTATAAGCTTACAATCAATCGCTTATTAAATATAGTGTCGATTCCCATATGTAATTAATGTTTAAACAATAAACGAGTTTTTCATTATTTATGAGGATGGTGTTCTTAGAAAGTCAGTTTATTGAGGATGGTGTTCTTGGAATTTCAGTTTATTGAGGATGGTGTTCTTGGAATTTCAGTTTATTTGTTTAAAGTATAAACATAAATACCTTAAACAATTTAGTTTAAATCATTTATTAAGGACACTTCGGTTTTCACTCTTTGTTTTGTGTGAAATAAACGTAATTGCTCTAATATTAAATGACATGCGAGCCGCTACTAATTGGCACCCGAAATCATTTGGGATAAACGTGTTTGATGTGACGTTCTTCTTGTCAAATGCGGCCCGTATCAGCGTTGGTGTACGGAAGAAACACCCTCCGGAAGAAACACCCTTCCCTAAAAACAGCATAGCGGAAGAAACCCCCTTTCACATTTTGCATACGCGGAAGAAACACACTCGCTAGTTTTGCATAATGCGGAATAAACCCCCTTTCATAGCGGAACAAACCCCCTTCCATATTGTACAGTCAACATCACAGGTAATACGCGTCTACGCTTGTATATGTGGTTCGTTAATTCGATATCGTTGGTTTTAATTAGTGTTTGTTTATTAGAAAAGGTGTCACACTCAACCCCAGATATTTAATTCATTTGATCTAATGTTAATATAAGTGGCTATAAAAACAGGTTTAACAACCATTCAGAATTTCCTGAACAATTACGTGCCACTTCGCAATGTCCTAAATCCTAACACGATTTACGCCCGGTTTATAATTCAGAAACACAATATTNTGTGAAAAGCTGCCTGACAATGGTAAATGTCATGTCTTCACGATTATACTGCACATAGGTGTAGGAGCTTCATTGGCGTGGGGGGGTCTTTTTTCATGACTTTAGTTTTTGTATTTAGCGAATATTTAAAAAACGAGCAAATATTAGAAGTCTAAAATTTGATATTAATACACACATGATCTTTATATCTGCCCGAAATATATCACAATAGATGAAACGACATTAAACACAAGGTAAAAGTTTTGCGACTTAAATTTAAAAAAAAAAAAAACATTCACTCCTTTCATTAACATTTATAATGATTCTTAAGCAAGTGCATTACAACTGATACTACGATTTTTATTATATCAATGTTAGTCACGAGTGCCATTACGTAAGGAATCGTCCTAGTGTCACTCTTGGGGGACATAGATTCCCCCAACGGAAGACGCTTTTCGATCATAAAGGTTTCATGAGTGTCTCCAAGACATTCAACTAAAGCTCGGTTGCTTTGAAATGTGATTGATACAAGTATTGGTCAGGTCGACCTTTGCCTGGAAAGAATTATGTGATTTGTAATCCACGGCATTTTTTAACGTTTGGTATTTGAAGTGTTTCGTCGTTGCGTAATCGTTTAGCGCTGAACCGATTGGTCTGATGCAATCATAAATTAGCCTGACCTTAGATAGTCTTTTCTTAAGTATCACGCCGAGATCTGAAAAAAATACGAAGATTTTCATCGACAACTTCATAATGCCTATTTTTCAATCTCTGTTAAAATTTGGTATTCACAATTTCCGCTCACATATGCGTTCGTTGCCGACAGGTAATGATTAACTACTGTACCAACACTATCATATATATACACTTCAACACCGTTATTTCAAAGTCGTCGGGACCGTACAAAAAAACTTCGGATTAGCGATAATTCGAAATAAACATTTGACAGAAGACTTCTTTGATTGTGTAAGAATAAAACGTTGTCGAATTCGCATGTTTCGGTTACAAGCTACTATTAATAACTGTTTTACTTAAAAACGGAAACTAATCAGATAGCAATAGATTTCTAATTGTTACAAACGGAGGAATGAAACGATTCTTTTTCTTCTTTTTATTTTACTCTAATAAAAGAACATATATAATATTGTGAAAAGCACACATTATCGGAACATATAAATTATCATACATGTAAATACATATGAATACATTTTTGGAAATGAATTAACATTTTTTTAAATTGGACGCACTGTAACATATTTCTCCAATTTGTCAAGGACATTGAAGAACTCACTTCCTCCCGTGTTTTAAGACCTAACGTGACACGTGTATTAGTTACTCAAGAATGCAAAACTACATAAAGAATGCAAAACTACGTACAAAGTTATATCGGCTTTTGACGACATTATAAAATTAACACGCTTTGCGCAAACGACAAAGGTGTAATTATCGGCTTTTGACGCGCCACGCGCAGACGACAAAGGTGTGAAATTACGCTCAGTGTTTTGCAGTTTTGACTTCGGATTAAAGACTGATAATTAGGTGTGAACTATAGTGTTGGGGCCGACAGAATCACTTCAAATTAACGATTGCTCCGGTTAAACGAAGTTTGGGTTAACAATGAAATTTTACATTTAACAAAGAAGAACCAAAATCGGGACCGTGTGTGTGTATTTGAGATTTATTTACAGGTCGTCCAGTGTCTTCGCGACTTCAGATGTATCGATCTGCCCAAGTGACCCTTCAGGGGAGAAATTTAGGTCATATTATACATCAGAGCACGATGGCCAATGAGACCTTAATGTGACTAAATGCTTTTTTTTATTATTGGATTATGTTGATGTTGTTGTGACATTATTTGATATTTAGTGGTTTGCCTTTTATTGTTATGATTTTTGCAGTATTCCTATTATCTCTAGATTAGCATTATCCTAATTGGCATTAATGTTTATTCCTTATAGTTGTGTGTGGTTTTTGTGCTCTCCGCCCCAAGAGAGGTGTTAGTGGGGGTTCGAGCGGGATACAGAGGGCGCCCCGATTCCAGAGGCGCCCCTGGTTCTTTTAAGTGCCCGGTGTACAGCACCGATACACTGCATCTCCCCGTTTAACGTCCCTCGCGGACTAGTTAGTACATAAAAATTGATTAGTACAGGTATTACTCTACTGCCTTGTGTCTTAGTGTAAATTCACATGGGCTCTCTCTCTGCTGTGCTTTTGGATAGTGTCAGGTGTTTTAATGGTGTTGCAAGGGACAGACTAGTTTTGAAAGGTTATTTAGTTAAATATAGTAGAAAAGGGGCTGAGTTTGTGTGGTTGGACCGAGATGACTAGTTTGTTGGGGGTACAGGGACGACAATTTCTGGTTCTAGACTTTCTTCCTTAAGGAGACAGTTTTCACGCGCCTTTCTTTCTTTTTAACAGAGGTCGCGGGATTATATTGGTTTGTTTTTGAGAGAGAGAGAAAGGGATGCCTGAACCGTAAAAGTCGGGACATTTAGTGATTATTTCACCCACGATCTGGGGACAAGGTTGGAAAGTTGGGACAAATTTCATGTCCCCACATCAACGGTTCATATTTCGAAAGCTAACGGTTCATCCGCCAGTTTCACAAAGATTGAGGTAGTGGGGACATTTGTCCCCACATTATCATCTCACCCTCTCTTTCCTATGTTTCAACCAAATTTCGCGCGCGATATACACCATCAGAAGCATTCTGATCACCTCGGACACTGTCGTTAGAGGAATACGCCAACCGGAAGTTGTCCGAAGCATGATGCGCGCGCGTCATCGACAGCACATGCTCAAAAAATGGGGGGGTTGGGGAACGGGGGGGGGGACGTGAATTTTGTCCACTGGCTTGTTATATAAAATTTTAATGTCCTGCGATGCAGGACTAGTGATAAGTGGTGATAGGAACAACTGAAAGCGGTCTACAATTGGATCTAAGTGCTGAGAAAAAACTTTTAAGCCATTTTTTGATATTTTATTGACTACATGTTAACATTACTTCTACAAGAGAATGGACGCCATTTTGAATTTTTACGAACTTTTATCCATTAAATGCGGTGAAGAAACAATTGTATTCGTTGTGTACGTTTAATGCGGTGAAGGAACAATTGTATTCGTTGTGTACGAACAGAAGTTCGGTTCCCCTACGAAGGTGGGTAAAGAATAAGAACAGAACAGAACATGGCTGCATCTAAACGTAAGTTTCTCTTTTGAAATCAACTCAGTTTGACAAATTTACGCATTTATGTTATTCGTTTTGATTGCAGTGATAAAACACTACTCTATCCGTTTTCCAAAGTTTAAAGTAAATCTATTTCATAGAATCAAGATTAGTAAAAACGGGGTTTATGATGGAGGTTTCGTCACATTGCAGTTTCGTCCCACTTAATTTACTGTTGAACAATGGTAGAGGATTCGTCACAATATAAATACAGTCAAGTTACCATTACCGGATCAGTAGCGCAATAAAGTTGTTCTGGTGAAAAGCAATACATGTTTTGAGACTTCTTTTACACCAGTTTGATAAAATATTACCTTTGCTTACTCATTAAGCGTATAGTCATTTTTTTAAACGCAGGCAAAATGTATTTGTAATACTTTTGTTTCGCCTCAGAATTCATGCATTATCGGATCAGTTGTAACCATAACGAATCACGTGATTGAAACCACTCAGGAGGGCATCTACATGTAACATGCTATTTGAACTGTCGAAACATAAACTGTTTTGTTTACAATGACCAAGTTACATTGCCAGTTATAAATTATATTCATTATTTTGCTATTAATTGTTTTCTATATGTGATTTTGTATCTACACTTTACGCATGGTGTTCTTGTGTGAATTATCTGTTGACAATCCTATTAATAGATCGAAAAGATATGGGCATCTCATAAACCATGTAAATTGTTTGAATCATATCTAATCATCGATATTGAACATGGAACATAAATAAAACATTAGGATTGAGATCATTTATTGAAATAATCAACCAGATTTGCATATATGTTAATATTATATATTATCAATACGCATATTATCACGCTTGATCCTTTATTGCCCTAATTCTTCATTTCATTTAGGGTGTTGCAAAGTCTTAAACACGAATCAAAACTGAAAAAGACTTTTGCAGAAAGAAAGACTACTAAATGGCCTTTAAATTAATGCGTAAATTTCTTACTTTCTAACAGCGTTATAGCATGTGGCAGCGAATAATGTTCAACCTCGATTTGGAAACGAGACGGAAGTCAACATAGTTGTATATACATGTCAGCAAAACGTACCGAAATCTTTGACAAAGAGTATCTCCGATTACGACTCTATCAATGCGTTTTAAAGAACAGGCCTTGAAGATGCTGTGTGCAAAGTATCATTTAAAAATGTATATTATTTATCGAGAAACGCAGTCTTGAACATCAAAGTGATCCGCTATGGGTAATGATCCGGTAATGGTAACTTGACTGTATATACTTTAAGTTCAAATATTTATTGTATAAAACATTTTACAATGTTTAAAGCATTTCATTCACATACATTGATCAATGGGTAGAACAAAATAAATTTAGATTCTATCAGGAGAATGAGATAGTTTTAGTAATAAGTAATTAGATAGTAATTTAGTAAGGGATGGCCATTGGCAAACATATTGCTAAAATACTTTATAAAATAAAGTCACATAATCTTACTATGACACAACTGAGCACATGTTGTCCACAAAACCTAAACTGTTAAAAATTATAAAATCTAACTTGTAAAATATCACTTTATATAGCAAATACATAAAAAGTGTAAAACATAGTATCACAACGTTTAATAAAACGTAAGAAATATGAAACATCATTAAAAAAAAATAGAAACATGTATATATAGCTTTTTTTCTTATTTTTTTTTTAACTCCTTAAAACCAATTTAAAACACAGAGAAGAATTGAAAAAAAATACTAGAGGTAAATCCGAATTACAGTTATCAGAATATAACTTCAGAAACTATTCACATAGAAAAGAATCTACAGATGATGTGAATATTTATGTTCAATTTTCGACAGTCAGTCCCGGTTGACCGCATCCCCAATCTTACATCTTACAAGACAACCCCTCATTGCAAGTCCATTTTAGCGCGGACAGGACAATGTCTCAGTGTGTGTGCGTAGTCCCCTGTAGCGCCACACACAGTGCATGTGTACTTCCTCAGAATGGGACAAATCACCTTGCCCCAGCTGTCCTTCACGATATGGGTTGTGTAAAACTCCTTTTGCTCCTTGTTGTTCTTGCAGAAAGCACAAAAGATACCCTCCTCGGAAAGCCTTTTCTGCAGTATCTATCTCCACCTCCCTGCATGTTTGGCAAGATATTCTCTGTCTGAAGCTGCCTCTTGAGAAGCACGTACTGATTCAACCAATCCTTATTACCATTCATGCCAGTTGAATATTTTTGGTACCCATGTTGAGATCCAGTGGGTGGGCTGATTGACATGTTGCTAGCTAGCTCGTCAAGCTCGTTGTTATTT